>NW_027019640.1:1339081-1489583 GCF_013076305.1 Rhopilema esculentum
AGCTAACAAGATGACCGAAGAACTGTACGGTGCAAATGAAAGAAAAAAGGGATTGATTAATATGGGCAGGACAACAGCTGCAACATCATGACCTTTGCAAGCGTGCTGCAAAAAAGGATATATCCCAAACGGAATTTGTATCGGTTTTCGGCAAAAAGAAAAAAAGGGGAAGTAATAGAAGAAGGAAGAAAAAGAAAGAAGAAATACTGAAGCTAAATAATAATAAAATCAATAAAAAAAGCTTTGAATCGTCGCTCTTTCGTTGTAATACCTTAGGAAACTATACAACAAAACCTGATTCAAAATAAATGTGTCAAATCAGAAGTTAAATCATATTTTGCTCCTGAAAGAGACATAAAAGAGGGCAAATGTTGAATCCAACTTTGATACAGTAGGAAATGAAAATGAAACAAAAATTCACTGGAAAAAAATAACTTGGCAATATTAAAAAATTATTCATAATTTAAGCAAACATTGTCTTTAGGCCTCAGAGAAACTTTTACGAAGACAATCTGAGCATTGTTCCTTGTTTTAGCTCTTCTTTTAGAAAATTTTTGATAAAAATATGCTTAGTTTCAAGAGGCGTTAAATTTTAACCTCACGGATAACATTTTAACCTTAGTATCATTTACGGATAACAACATTTCAATCCAAAAAATTTCTTGTCTTATTTGATCATTGCTTAGAAGATTTTTCGACCTTTGATTATAAGCGCAAAAAAGTGCTTCACCAAATAAAAATTAAAAATTACTTTTATGAATAGTGTTTCTTAAATAAAATGAAAAACGGCAAGACTCGTTATACGTGGCTTCAAGTCGAAAATCAATCATTCAAAGAATTAGTTGAAAACGTTTCTCACCTAAGTAAGCTTGTGAAAGCACAAAGTTAATTTCTTGAATAATATCAGAAACTGATTTTAACTGTCTAGACATAACGGGTTGGCTTATTCAAATCGAGACAGTTTTCACTCACTGTATGTACATGGTGGCAAATAATTAATTAAAAGAAACGGTCAAGCCATTGAAAACAAGACTGATTAAAACGGAGAAGTTGAAGTTTCCAGAACATTTTTTACGCTGGACTAACATGTGGCAATCCGGACTCGGACGCGTATTTTACCGGTGAGAAAAATACGTGAAACTATCTCTTAGAGAAAACGGCGATACACAGTGTGGATTTAACAACTTATAACGAATTTGAACTATATGAAGACGAACCATGTTTGGATCAAAGCGTTTAGCATCGGAGCAAACATTTTAGCGACTGGAGAAAAAGTCGTTGGCAGTGGAGAGGCGTGAGCCATCAAGACAAAGACAGTGCCAAACAACAAAAATACCGGTTCTTTAGCATTTCTACTGCCAGGAAAAAACACGGGTAAGATGGGTAAAAATATATAGAGGTAATTCAATGATGTCTTTTTCACAGAATAAGATAATGTGAGTATTTCCAGCACCAAATGATCAATCATAGAAGAGAAATAATATGGCAAAGCTGGCTTAAATATCCCGAACTTTATACAGGTCGCGTTAATCTTCTGAGGATCCAGGAAGCATAAAACATGCTACTATTACTAGAAATAAAAAACTTTGACACTAATAAGTACTTATATAAACGGCTGTCCTACAAGAAGACACTCTTGAGCCATTTTTGTTCATGAGCTTTCAGAAAAAGGAATCACACTGCCTTTGATCATGAAATGTGATGCTCCCTTTGAAGCTCACAAGTATATTTATTGCTCTACGTTGCCAGGAATATCTAAAATACAAATACTTTCTTAAGAATTGCGAAAGATTCAAAATAAGGTTAGAAAGGTTTCTGAAACGCAACATAATACGGTAAATTTTGCGTTTATAGCCAGAATAACACATTTAAAGGCAAAATAGAAGCATTTAAAAGAAGATAGCATTAAAAAGGCGTTTAAGGCTATGAAAAGCCTAGGGGTTAAAGGGTATGAAAACATGGGATTTACATTTTTGTGAGCAGATTCTTAAAACAAATATTCTTGTTAGCTTTGCGTGGCTTTGGGGAAAGTTTAAATTTCGGTGTGAAAGGTCAGCACACAAATACCTGTCTGGTTATATTGTCACACTGCAGTGTCAGTGTTGCTATGCTGGTATCATATAAACCTCGTCGCAGAGACAAATACATGAACAGCTTTGAAAATCAAGTCAATTTGTCTCTTTGAAGACATGCCGACTACTGACGCAACGGACCCGTCTGGGGCCCTAAGGAAAAACTGAGGTTGGGTACTATTTACGGACTGCAAGAATGTCCCATCCAAGGGTGTATACAATGTCAAATACAATTAGCAAGATGTATAAAAACAAGTTAACTCGTTAACTAGCGGAAGCTGAGTTAGAAAAACCCTAGAGTTGTAGAGTTTTTAAAAATGAGTTGAATTGAAGCGTCAAAAACATAGATATATAAATAATTTGGGGCCTCTTTTGTTCGGGAGTCCTTAGTCATTGAGCCAAGGTGCTCTAAACTGTATTACGTTATTGCTACTGACCCCACACTTTGAGAGATTTATTCAAATCACGAAAAGGACTAGTAGGGCTACTCCTAATTGCTCTAGAACCTTGAATCCAAAGCCACATAATCATATTCGTTTTTATAGTTGATTCTATCTGGTTTTCACATCTTTAAACGTTGAGATACTGGAAATTGGAAACAGGTAGGCCTGAAAACCCAACATGATAATTACTTCAAACCTACATTTCGGTTTCACAGCTCCTCCAGGAAGATCTAAATCATATGGCCAATGGTTTGCAAGGAAAACTTAATTATTTTTCAGAGACAAGAAGAATCTGGTTAATTAGCCGTCAAAAAGAGTAAATTTGGTCATCACGGCACAAACTTGAGGGCTTGTCATAAGACAATGGCAGAGCTCAAGCCACGCTCAATCACAGTAAACTCCCGGTAACTCGAGCCTCAAAGGGAACAACAAAACAGTTCGACTTGGCGAATGTTTGAGTTAGCTGTTTATTTGGAGGCAAAAGAAATCAAATATAGAGCTGAAGCCACGTTCAATACTGATAAAAACAAAAGTGTGAATTTAACTAAAGTAAATATGAAAAATAATGAAAGAAAATGCAGCTGATTTGGAAAGTATTTAAAAGGACAAAATTAAGGTCACTAACAAAACAGCACGAATCATATTACAATACCACAAACGCAAAATAATAAAACACAACATAGCACAACATAAACAAAATATTACATAACAAAACAAAATATAAATAATTAAAATAACAAAACAAAATATAAATAATTAAAATAACATAGCATAAATAACATAACATAACATAACATAACATAACATACATAACATAACATAACATAACATAACATAAAATTTCATATTAAATAATATAACATACTTTACAATATAAAATAACAAATTATCAAATATAATTTAAAGGTTATGATATAATACTTTTGCTGTCAAAACATCAAACATGAAATTACATAAGGATGAAACGTTATCCACTCGCTAATTCATACTACAAAAATTTTCTCGTTATTCATTTCTTTTTTTGTTAGTACCATTACTGTTATGATTTTATTATATCTTTTTAATAACAGTCCAAGCTAGATTAATTCAAATTTTTCTTGGATCGTGTAAAGCAAAGTATTATCATAAAATCTATTTGTACAACTCTAGCATCATAAAAGTTGAGTTGAATTGAACAAAAATAATAGATCACAATTTGAAATGAATTGTGACAAATAGTGCAATGGTATTTGGAACAAAAAGCTCGATAATTTGCAAAATATATTGATTTTCAGCTGCATTCACGTCAAGATCTGAAACATTAGTAGAATTATTTAAGAGCAGAATTTTTTTTACAATATGTAGCAGGAGCAAAAGGTGCTTATGAAATGGGAAGATAAAATGGAATGATTATTTTTCTAAATCTATCTTACTGTAGAAGCAACTTATGTTGAGTGACCAACTGAAACACTATTGAAATTCTCTGTACATCTTTTCACTAATGCGAAGGAAATTTAACAAATTGGCCATTTCGACACAAAGTAAGTATTCATTTTCTGAACCAGAATTAAGTACACACACGAACTAACAATCACAAAAAAATTATCAAAGCAATTCAACTAAATATAATTTGGAGTCGCCACACACTCAGAAGTGCAATGCACTTCAATTGGAAAGGTGGCTGACCTGCTTTCGCAAGAATTATACGATCAGTCGAAGTGCAATCACTTCATTAAAATCGCTGGCTATGACATACAGCAGCCACAGAGAAATCGCGTAAGTAACTTGCTAATGAACAATGAAATCTTTGGAATACAAACATAGCAGCCAGATACGAGGGTTGGTTTGAGAAAGCTGCGAGTGTTGCAAACAGATTTATTAATACAGTTACATGTGTTTTACCACATTACGGGAGACTAATCCACAGAAAATATCCCTTTTGACCTGACCTACGTGATTCAAAATAGCACAGAAATCGAAGAAACGCTTTCTAATGCAGTCTTTGACAATGTTAGCTGACTAGCAGCAAATTAGCAACTAAAATCGAGAAGAGTTTTACTCAATCGAATGAAGATTTGATTAGATACAGAGCTATTTATTGAATCAAAGCATGAAAAAAAGATGTTGGTTATTGTGTCGAAAACTCGATTTAGGTTGAAAGGACTATGTGTACAGTAACAATTTTCGTGTTGAGGATAAATGTTGGCGTTCATTTTTGTCAAAGGCCCTTTAGTCTGGCTTTATTAGCCAAAAACAACTTTTTGCATACATAATATACATGTTTGAGTTTGCCGATTGTGTTGAATATGAACTCCGCCAGAAAAAGTACTTTTTAAACAATATATGAAAAAGTTAATCAAAACAACTTTTAAGGACTAAATAACAATGGGACGATATTCCCTTTCAAAATACTGACAAACGAATGCCGTAGAGGGACCAGACCGTTTCATTCGAAACTCCGTAGTTCCGCTACATTAGAGCCCACAAACGATTTAATTTTGGGTTGATTAATCAAAGTTGAATATTATTGTGGAGTTGAGCAGGAGAAAAATTTCTGGTGAGGAAGCAACCCCCTTATTTCAGGCAAAGAGCATGCGCGTTGATCTTGATCATTAATGAACCTTTGAAAATAAGACGGGAGGATGACCCACCTGTAAGAAGACCGCAGGATTGTCTTGACAAACATACTTTGATTTCAACGTAAAACAGGGTTAGCCATCGGGACGGAGTGTAACGGGTGTCCCTTGTTGGCTTTGAGATAAAAAAACTGGGTTCCCTCCAGAGCAGAGTCATATTTGAGAGGATGTTTTTTAAAATACTTAAATGAAGATACATATGGAACCGATTAAACTTTCTTCCGCTCACAATATTTTCGATCCATTCCTGGATAAAAAATTTTCTGCTTATTTTTGCTTATTATTCGATGGTTATACTCAGGAGAGCGCCAAACGAACTTCAGTATGCTATGTTCGGCTATTTCGTGCCATCTTCAAATTTTACTGTACCAAAAACTTAGAAGATACAAAGAACATTTTCGGAACATTGTTAACAGATGCTACTCACAACCAAGTCGCAATGGATGTTTGCTAAAGAACTGCACTTATACGACATCATGCGCCTGTTGGAGAGTCAACTGCTTCTTCCAAATCGCAACTGTGCTAATTTAAAAAATGCTGGCAACTTAACATTGTGTTCCTTTTTGAAGACAAGACTGATATTTTTGAAAACTTGAGGACTTTCGATTTGTATAATGTTAAAAATCTGGTGATCATCCTGTCGACATTTACCGGCATTTACCCGATGAGAAAGCGTCGAAGAAAAGAAAGAAGAATATTGTAAAGGATAGCGAAGAGACAAGTAAAATAAATATCACAATATATAATAAAAGTTAAGGTCTTTAAAGAGAAAATAATAATAGTACTGAGAAAAGTACAATAGGTATCACAATACAAAGTAAAGCACTGCACAAAGAATAATAAAGAGAAAAGTACAATAAATATCAGAATAGAAGTTAAGCATTATATAGAGAAAAGAATAACGAAGAGGAACAAAAACACAAAACAGAGAGCAAAAGTAAAGCAATCAAAATAGAAATACTGAATAAAGTATATTACATAGCACGATAAAAAGTACAATACAAAGCAAAGATATTCACAGAGAATTGCAAAACACTGAGGAAAGTACAATAGACATCATAATACAAAATAAATCTATACAGAGAAAAAAAGGAAAGGTACTTGAAAGAGAAACAAATAGTGCAGAGAAAGGTATAATAAATAACAAAAACAAAGACAATAAAAAGTATAGTATTTAAAGAGAAAAGAATTATACAGAGAATTATACAGAGAAAAATACAGTTCATAGCATGATACTAAGTAAGATGCAAACTAATGAAATATAAAAAGAAAAGAATGATTACAAAGAAAAGTACAATAAATAACACAAGACAAAAAGCAATAGAAATTAAAGAACTATACAGAAAAACGAATAATATAGAAAAAAGCACAATAAATAATAAAATACAAAAAGCAATATAAAGTAAAGCATCAAAAAGAGAAAAGAATTAAACAGAGAAAAGTACAATAAATAACACAGAACAAAGAGCAATTCAAAGTAAAGCACTATACAAAGAAACGAATAATAAAGAGAAAAGCACAATAAATGATAAAATACAAAGTACAATACAAACTAAAGTATTGTAAGGAGAAAAGAATAGATAATACAGAGAAAAATACAATGAATACCACAGTACATAATAATATAAAATTAAAGCCTTTAAAAACAAGAGAATAATAGTACATAGAAATTACAATAGATACCACAATGCAAAGTTTTTTCCAATACAGAGAAATACAGAGAAACGAATAATACAGAGAAAAGTACAATAAATAACACAATACAATTAGCAATATAAAATTAAGCTATTAAAAGCGAGAATAATAATACTGAGAAAAGCACAGTACCTATTACAACAGAAAGTAAAGTATTATACAGAGAAACGAACAATACAAAGAAAAGTACAATAAATAACACAATACAATTAGCAATATAAAATTAAGCTATTAAAAGCGAGAATAATAATACTGAGAAAAGCACATTACTTTTACAATAGAAAATAAAGCATTATATAGAGAAACGAATCAAGAACAATAAAGATAATAAAACAAAGTACAATACAAATTACAATCCTAAATAGAATAGAAAGTAAAAGTCAATACAGAGAAAAGTACATCATAAAGAAATAGAAAATACTATGCAAAAAAAACAAGTAAAATAGAATAAACAGGGCACAATCCAATTTACAATAAAAAGGTAAAAGACACTTCAGAAGAAGTACACTAACAAGAAAAATACAACACAGAGCAAAAATAATAGTAAAGTACTGAACAGACAAAAAAACAATACAGATAAATGTACATTACAAAGCACAACATGAAGTACAGTACAATGTAAGTACATTACATAGCATAATACAAACACAATTTAAGGTGAAGCACTACACAGAGAAACGAATATTTCTGAGCAAAGTACAATAAATAACACAGAATAAAGAGCAATACAAAGAAAAGCAATAGAAAAAATAAAATAATTGTACATAGCATGATACAAAGTACAGTTCAACTGTGAGGTAAAATACAGAGGATAACAAAAAGTAAAATCGTATATAGAGAAAAAAACAAAAACGTTAAGTTTCTTACATAGCACTATACACAAAGTTAAGTTTACAAACGGAAAGCTTGACAAAATAAAGTCATAAAAACATATTGAAACTTTCGTCTGACATTCTTCAAGGATCGAAAACTATACGCTGGACAAAATCTTTACTCAGGTATGGATCAGAAATGCGAGCACATGACTGCTGAATTGACCCAATACGTGCTGCTTGCCTAAAGAGGATATAACAAATGGAGTCCTAACGTTAAAATGTGACTCTTTTATTCTACACAATAGCGGGTTTTTCATTTGTATAAATATTTTTTAACTATTCAAGGTCGAATTATTGCCTCGAATTCTTCTCAAATGGAGAGACCGAGTCAGAAGAATTCGAGATAACAACTTGACCCGATGATGACTCTAGAACTGCTAGATGGAACGACGACCGGGCTTTAATGATTATACGAAACATGTCACCATTAACATTTTTGGGACAATCTTTGTTTTCTGAAAAAACCATGAAGACTCATGCTTTTCCAACCATTTTTCTTATGATAATTCGACCTTTCGAATAAATTTTGCTTTTCTCTGTGTGGTTTATCAACAAAAGTAAGCAAAAACTGCTATTTCTAGAATTATAAAAAACTGCAATTTCGTGCTCTCAAACATTTTCGTGCTCTCTTACTAAAATGTTAGCTAAAATAGAACTCTAAACCAGACTTTCACCCAGTACGAGCCTTTGTCAAGTTACCTTTTCCTTATTTCGGTTTATCTTGATACAAAAAACATGCTAAGAAATGCATCACTTAAAAACTAACTAAAATACCAAAGTAAACATAGAATATGATATGAGACGATTTATAAAAACAGAAAAATATGAAATAGAACCCAAAACTGCTGGAATAAAACTATCTACATGAAAACCCATCTAGCAGTTTGCGAAACTTTCTACATAATATTGTGTAGACAAAAAGAGTTCGTTTCCACCTTAGGAATCCATTGGTAACATTCTCAATAGGCAAGCGGCACTGATTGGTCAACCTCAACAGTCATGTGCTCGCGTTTCTGATTGGCCTATTTCGATCCACAACTGGGTATATATATTTCCTAGCGTAGAGTTTTCGATCTATGTTCTGACGTTTTATACTTTGATGAGTGTCAGACGAAAAGCTTTAGTGTGACTCAAAATATTTCCTTTTTATTTAAAGCCACTTTTAAATTTTGTACCACGAAAAGATTGTTTGGCAAATATAATAAAACACATGCAGAAATAATTGTGTAAAATTGACCATGATTACCAAGTTTGAGACAGTATTTGGCAGAAAAACCTAAATTTGTAACATGGATACCAAAATTGTTTAGATGAATAAACAAGCTGATACAGGGTTACGTCAATATAAAAATATATTTTAGAAAATTACTTTAGAAAGTGAATGTGATGAAATGAAAAGCATAAAATTACCAAACTTTACATGAACGCTCCCAAAGACTCATCAGCTGATACTGAATTGTCTCTCGTGAATATAAGTGAAAGGCTGACAGACAACTAAAGTGAAAACATTAATAAGGCAGTGCATTTCCATATACCAAACCAAATATCAGCGTATTTTTGAATTTATCATCTAAAACACTAGGAGACAAGGAAGGGGTAAATAGAACAACTGTCAGAAGAAAAATTTGTCAAATCGAGACTGTTAAGGGTAATCCTGCTGTCAATCGAAAAGGTCCAATAATAGGAAGTCCCATGCCCTGCCCCGGTTTTTGGGAGTCATCGAATGTGGGACTAAAATGAGTTTTTTGGATTCTATGACAGTTTTTAAACCGATCAATTTTACGACGGGACAAGTAGAGCTTTTTGTTCAAAATTACTTTTACAATGAAAATTTGGGTATACGAATTTGATAGGTTGCACAGTACAAAATCGTTATATTTAATGCTTTATTTCAATATGATTCGTAAAACTTCGAAACAGAAACAAAATGAGCACATTTTTCCTCGAAATTTTCCAATTTCACTTGTCAAGACCAATGATAGGAAAAATAAATAACAGCTGTATTAATTGTATATTTCGCAAAAGATCCTCTATGACGCGAGTTACGCAATATAGAAAGACGAAGAAGCTTTTCATTCCAAAGTGAGAAGAACTGCTTATGAAGTTGGGAATATTTAAACCAATTAAATTATTTTTCTAATTGCTGTTTGATTAACATTTAAATAAAATGAACTTCAGCAACAGCAATGATTTCAGCAAAGAAACAAGATCATCGCCTTTAATCATGATGAACAACATTAGTAATTAATAATTGTCTTTTAGCATAACAAATAATCATAAAGCAATAAACCGATAATCATATAATTCCATAATGATAATTTCCTAGAATAAAAGCATTGCAAGCCAAAATAAATACAGAAAGTTGTGTTTCTTTTGAAGATAGAAGTAAGGAATACCGGAGATGTTTTCATAATTGAGCTGAGACTGGGGGTTGCCAACAACCCAGAACTTACACCCAGGGGGGTTAGCAGAGAAAACTTTTGTTGGTAATGCGTCACCTTATCTTTCAGCATATGGAAGCGAGATATATCTCATTGATAAGGGTATACTTAGGCCACACGCTTGAACATCTGCGTCTGACTCGAAATCGAGAGGTCAGCGTGACCTGTGCAAATTTGACAAAGAAAAGGGAAGTCGAGGTGCACCCCCTACAAGGAACGAGGTTCAGCAACTGGGAGGAAGCAGCCAATTCGTCGACTCCTTTTTCACGATCATTGCTTTGCAATAACAAAAATGAATAAAAGTTTTTACTTTGAAAACACATTTACACAGCGAAATGTTCATAGCATAAGGTGTTGAATGGGTTCAGTATAAAGGCATTTGGAAATCACAACAAAACGAGCTGAAATATTTGGCTATAAATCATAAATTTCATTTCTTATATTTTCAAAGACTCTTTTTCATAAAATTCGGAAGAGTTTCTTAGAAAATAGGACCTAAACAGTAGACTCATTATTATAAACTCAATAATAGTAGACTCAATAATATCTTGTCATTAATATATTTTTTAAGTCAATTATTGCAGCAAATTAGGTCTTTAACTTCCTACTGAGCAAGTGTGTATTGACTTGCTTACCTGTTTATACAAGTAATATAATTCAGCAATTTTTTTAAGGCAACCGATAATAAGAAAACGATATCGCAAAATTATCATCATGATTTGCACCATTAGTAGTGAAAAACAACAGAATCACAGGGCCTTTGGGCAATGCAACGGTAAGAAATTTATCAAATTATTCAGACAGGTCCTCGCAAATAATCACAAGCAAATAAGCAGAATTCGAGAATAAATGGTTACTTTAGCCACTCAATCCACGTAAAATTTAGTTCAACCAGCGAAGGATTGCCTGAGCAACAAATTTTGGATGAACAACTGGTTTTCAAATGCAATGCAGATGTTCTACAAGGAAATAGCTAATTAATCTGATAAAAATAATCAAGAAAGAAGTAAGATACGAACCATTTATGATAACGATCATGACAAACACAGATCATGAAGGACCCATATACATTAAAAACTTATGAAGGCCCTATACTTTCAAACAACCTGTCTGTTCTTGTCTCTCGATAATCTGAAAGTAAATGACAATAAAAACGCGGGACTGACGCGGGCAAAGTAAAACATAGAGTAAATACTGAGGTCGTGTGACCTTGTGCTTGAAACAGGTCTCTTCAATATCCTCAAAACTTCGTATCCTCAAAACCAATGACTAAGAAACGCGGGAAATCCGCAGGACATAAAAAAGATGCTGTCCCGTTTGAGGTCATACGACCTTTCACAAGAAACAGGTCTACTTTCGATGACCTTAGCATTTTAAAATCCCAGAAGCGTAATATTAATATTAATTGGGCCTAAAATCGTCTGACTGCAAAATGATTATACTCCTAGAAAGAACCACTGCCATAATTAAAATGACATAAAACGGAGCCTTTCATCTTTTTCTCTGTGCTAAAAGAATTTTGGAATTAGCTTTTGGTATCATCAACATCATTGTTTGCTAATTTGAATTAATCGTTTCAAACATCCATATCAATTGAAAGAGTGCGAATGTTATTTTCATCATCGACGCAATACATAAAATATGCACAAAACATCTATATTTCAATTAGCTTAATGTTTATTGTGATTAATTGCAAAACACAGTGAATTTTGACACAAACAGTTAACAATTTTCACAATAAAGAATTAGCAAGCAAGGACATTTTTCAATATCTCAAGCGAAATTTTTGTTTTCCCATTGTTGCATTTAAAGCAGTTTTTTAACTCAGCTGTGCTAATGCATAAAATTGCAAAGATGACATGGACTGTTTTTTTCATAGGCATGCTAATTTAACACTACAAAAGTGCGATGTAGCGGTTGCTATAATAGGCTTAAAAAACATACGCTAGCAGTGGCAGCGAGGCAAAATAACATAACGTGAGATGAAACTATACAGATGAAATTTCTACTTCAAAAAAAGTTTTCAAGTCAGAAGAATTCATATCTTTGACTCAAGACTTTATTTTAAAAACGTTATCAACTCGATGGTAAAATTAGTTTTTCAATTGTTTTCCTTTTGATCAAGCCTTAAGCATCTCTCACAAAAATTCATGGGCAGCAACTCGATCGAAGTCACTATCCCTTCTTCGGTTTAACCATATTTTACTTCAATATATCTTTACATTTTCTCCATTTCAGTACATAGTTGAAAATTATAAATTTGAAAAAGGTTCATGTAGGTTCTTGGTTTCAAATGAAAACTGTTAGATAGCTATGTTAAACAAGAAGATCCAATAAACGAAAGTTGTAGGAAACCTAGATATGTGATATCATATCACGTTGACGAAGGTCTCTGAAGAAAGGAAGATTGAGTATCAAAGTTGAGGACAAAATGAAAAGATACAATCCCAGACGGCTCCATTTTGGTAAAATACCATAAATGCAAGATGCCATAAAGGTAAAAACAGAGTTGATTGAAGCACCTTTTGAGGTTTGCAATCCTTTTTCAAAGTAGAAAGTCATAAACAGCCAAACATTAATAATAAGTAGTATGGCAATGTTGCTTTGCTAAACAAGGTTCAAATGAATAATTTTCCATTGAAAATAAAGCAAAAATCAAGCTTTCAGAAAAGATCAAATCAAAATTTTATAGCGGCGTTGATGTCAGATTTAGCTACCTGACTTCTGTGTGAATTTCAAAAGTTAACTTTAAGTTATATAAAAACTTGATTGGCTGACTTTTCTATGGCAATCGGTTATCGAAACTAAGAATATAGATTTTTGATATTCTAAGCCCTTTTTCTATTTTTTTTAAATTGCTGTATTATCAGGCTTGCAAGTGAAACACAAGCACCACTGCTACTTGGAGAATTCACCAAAGAATCTATCTATAATCTATTGAGTTCTTAGTAAACAGGAGCTTCAATTGAAGACTTGACTTTTGAAAAAATAACGATTCGCGCGGTAAATTTTGATTGTAACACTTGCTGCTTACAAAAAGTGAGCCTTACCATTGTTGCATAAGATAAAAGTTGCAAAAGATAAATGGTAAATTGTTTTCAATGAAGTCAGCCAAAAAATTGTTTTGGTATTAAATCGAGTCATGTTTTAACAGTTATTTTGACAAAGTGGGACACTCTGGACACAAAATATTTCGAATATGGAGTCATTTTGTATAGAGAAAAATAATGAAATAATTTACACAATGGTGAAATAATGTGTAGCCACTGTGCACTGCTTTTGAAAGATCTGTTTAGAAATTTCTTTGAAGAACCAGAAATCATAACAAGAAGGACTCAGAGGTAAAGAGCAAAATTTGATGTAACATTGCATTATAAACTGCCCTGGAAATGTCACATCCACGATGGTCGTATAAAAAGCCATGCTTTCTAGATCAGAATTTTATCCAAATTGACAGCAAAACATGCAATGACAGCAAATTAACAGCAAAGTGACTGTTTGGAAACAATAATGGAAGTTCGCAAAATTAGATGGTTATAAGGATGTGATCAAAATGGCGACTGTGGAAACAGCAGCAAACTATGATGTTCGTTGCAATGAAGAGCAGCGATCACACTTGTTTGTTTTTGCTTTGATGTGTCGAAATTCTCTGGGTAATTAAAATAACCAAATCGATTAACGTTGGTCGAAAGTAATGGATATCGCGGTGAATTAACAGATTATAAAATCTTACCTGTTTGATCGTAGCTGCGATTCTTTCTAATTCCATAGCGTCTTCGTTGACCAGTTCAAGAATCGATTCTGCCTCGCGGTCCATCGAGGCGAATACGGCGTCGGTCCAAGAACGATTCTTCCGAGCAGCTGAACTATCTAGGGGCGAACGATCGATCCTTCTCGAATTCGGTTGACCCTGGGAAACACTCTGTTGGCAAGCGTAATGTTCCCTGTTATCCATGTTTTCAAGCGCGTAATATTCATGACTGTTAGTCACAGAATTAGGAAAGGGATTTCGTGAGGTCGACAGATTAGGGTAATTGCTCGTATTCCGATCATCCATGGTGTTAGAACGCGGGCCTCCAACTGCCATCGCAATACCAGTTGGCTGAAATTCACCAGGGTAACTTTGCATATCGGGATAGTTGTAATATCCCATGCCGGAGTCATGAAAACCCCCACCAGCCGAAGAAGTCTGCAGTTGGCTGCCTTGATAAATAATTCTAGAATTAAATTCTGGGCTTGTCACGTGCGGCATGTTGGTGTTGGTTGCAAACATCGCTAGGAACGACCATCAGAATTTTCCTCCTTCGGCTGCGGCCAACTTGACATTGTTGATTAAGTACACGGTGGTGATGTTGGCTTGACAGGCTGGTAACTAATGACGTCACTATGGTGCCACAGACGCTTTATAAAATGAATTCAACAGCAACCTTGAAAAGAAATGAAGTTTCACTCAAAACTAAGCCAAAACAAACAGTGAAGGAATAAACTTTGAATCGGTTGCAATCAATTTAACACAATTATTGTTACTAACTCTGTCAACACGTACAACGTTCAAAAGGTTGAGTGCCTACCATCTCAGTTTCCTGTTGTAAAATTTGAAATTTAATTCTATACAATCATAAATTTTACACTCAAGACTTTCAGTTCCATACAAAAAGCAAAATATTTAAACAGCCAAACTCAATATTCAATTTATAACACAGAAAGTTTTTCCCTGTATTGACAATCGTATTAATAAATTCTCGTCGACGCATAGCAACAGCGTTGTTTTGTTTGCACAATGTACAAATAAACAATTTTTTTATATTATCTGTATATTTCATATTATAGGCAATATATTTCAATTTATATATTTTCACAGTTCCGTTGTCATTTCACTGCTTGACAGTACTTGTGCAAGCTGGAAAGTTATACAGACGACAAATAAATACAAATCAACATTAGCCAACACCAACAGAATAACACAAGTCTTGCAAAAATATATTTATGCAATATATGGTGTGTGAATTCAATCCATTCGTTAGCAATAATTAGTATTAAAAAGGGCCAACATCTGTAGAATAATGTTACATCATGTCCGAATTTTTTTCAAGAAAATAATGTGTTGAAAGAAGAAATAAAAAAGTAAAGCTGTAGTCCAATCAAAATAACCAATGACCACTCGTAGTCAAACAAGAATCGAAATAATCAAACCAAACTCTGCAGCTATTCTATGTCTGCCATGTTGTGTACGTGTTTTGAATTTCGGGTTTCAAAGCAAAGTTATCGAGAATAGAACAAAAACAAGCCTTTCGAGGCCATGTACGTTAGAGAGCTGAGATGACAGCAAGATTGATTCGAAGAACTTCAAATGTTTGATAATTAAATAAACAAGGAGATGAATCTGTGAAGTAGACAAACAATTTGAAACTCGAATCATAAAAAGAAGCACGGAAAATGGAAATTTCAAGGTGCTTAATTCTAGGTTTGTTAAACTTTGCGAGAAGTCGGATGTTACTGAAAGGATAAAAATAGTAATAAGATTGATAATCACGAGTTTTATAATCACACGAATGTCACGAAACACGCTCACAAAATGGAGCATTATACCTTCTGGCTTTGAATCCAATCCCAGCGTGGTTGGAGCTTTGTTCTCGGCCGGTTGCTGTCAGGGATCATCTCCTACGAGGTCATTTTATTTGCGATTCCCAGATTAGCGTCATTGCCGATGTTTCGTGGGAGATACACCAGAATCAAACACAACAAATCATCATTGTTCTCAGACGATAACCTTGATGACCGTATCTGCATTATTATTTTGCGTTCTCTCAATCGTTCAAAGGCGACTCAAGTTTAGATTGAAGGCAATAACATTTTTGAGGAACAGGTCAACAAAACCGAGAATAGTCAGTCTTCTAACATGAAATCTTGATTCAAAAATCAAATTAAAGCCAAAACCAAGAAACAATGGGTGTGGTTGAAGGGGACAACCCATCTTTGTAATTCTTGCATTGATAACAACAAGATAATTTCTGACGTTATGTGTTTCATGGCTGGAATGAAAAGATCTAACCAGAAATCTAACCACAAATAAAAAAGAGAAGAAAGGAATGGCTTACATCATCGTACAGTACTGCAGTATTTTTGCAAAACATTGCGAAAGCTGAATGGATGGAAATAGCGATATTTCATTATCAATAAAGATGAAATAGTATAAAGAGAAGTCTGAAGGAGGCTTGTCCTCGACAACCAATCACTAAGAGTCAAAAAATGAAGATAGTTCCTCGCATAAGTCTAGATGAGAAATAAATAAACACATCCAAGCTTTCGTGCATTATCCAGAAACATATATCTACAAATCTGCAAATGACCCAGCTACTTGTTCAAAAATATGAAGAGTTTAAAAGAGTTCCTACTTAATTCGGGTAAGAAGGAAAAACAAGGGATAAACAAGGGGTAAAATTGAAGGGGGAGATCTGTAAAGGTAAATGAAGGGAGTTGGGTGATTGGCGAAGTGAATGAAGAAGGTATGGCAGAAGGGAATAGAAACAGAAAAGGCAAGGAAGATTTGAAATAGAGAATACGCAGACAGCTAGGGTGAGTGAAAAGGAGGCTTTTAATTGAAGGCGGAGCGGAAGAAGATGCATGACAAAGAACAAAACCAACGGATTCAGCAACACGACCAGATTCAATCATTTAAAACCTTCACTTCACGTTAAGCTTGTCGACAATTGCAGAATCGCATTAGATTTGCATTTTCTATCGATTCATTCACCCATTAAACAGAAAAGAAAACGACAATTACTGATGAATAATCAAACTAAATCCCTCTTTCGCCTTGTACCTTGAAACAGTAGAGAACATCTGCTCGGAATATAACATTGCTTGAGCAGAACAAATCCTTTAATACGTTTATGTCATAAAGAATTATAATACGTCTATTCAATCAACTTTATAGCGATCTGATAATCACGTACCCCAAGCATGAATTATGCTGATGAATTAAATGAACTGAGTATGAAAAGATTCGGTGCAACATGCACTTCCGTCAACAGTTCTTAAACAATTTTTCCTCATTAGGTAGCGAAATGAAAGACAACAGCCTTCAGAACAAGTAAATTATTCAGCATAGTTAGAAATACCAAGCACGTGTTTGCTAATTAACACTAGCGATGTCAATAAACCGTGGCTGCATACCGCTGCTTCTGGGAATAAATTCAGTTAGCCTTGATGCGATGAACGGTATATTTACAGCAAGAAGACATCTGACAGGGGAGAATTTTCCATACCGATCATTCCTTTAAGTCAAAAACGAGAACATCTGTAGCATAATATTAGCCAAAGCGAAAAACTAACTAAAAATCAAGATAATTCATAAATATGAAATTATCATAATTGCGTCACCAAAAGAAGCCGATTCTCGCCAAGCATTGAAGGGAAAATCAACTCTATGTCAAAAATGATCTTCTTGCTAGAAATTGTGATAATCTCCTCCGGTACAAGTTACTGCCCTCGATGGCTCATAGATCACAAAGCGAGTAAGTTAACAGTTTTGTACAAATTTGTCAGCAAAAAATGACAACAGGCAACTATCAGCTGCACTTCCTACAAATTACAGAAATGGTTTGGAAAGAAACAAGCAGACAGAATTCTGGTCTTTTGGTAGTTGCATCTTTCCACCAAACGTCCTTGAATTCTTCATCAATAACAACGTTGCAGCAGCCGGTCCAAAAATATAATACAGTACCTTGCAACTTTCTTATAACATAAAATTCTCCTTTATAGTTAGTGTCTCAATAATTTTGAAACATACTCCTACGCCGAAATATCTGGGAATTCAAACATGATGAGCATGTTTCAAGGTATTGCTGAACTTCTTTCTCCCTGTTCAAGTTTCGTTGCTTTTGATAAAAGATTTTCTAGCCTAATGCCTAAATACATACAGGTTTGTACATACGAAGTATGATGTTCATAAATTCAGATTCAACAACATCAATTTCGATAAATCGAGAGTTTCAGATTCTGTAGTTCAATCAGATCGTCTTTTAGTTTCTGCTTCTTGGGATTGTCAGTCACGTCCGTTGAATATTAATTTCCTCGCGACAAGTGTTTTTTCAGCAGCTTGAAAAATGAACCAATTTGAACATTTGCAAGGCACATCTGAACGCTTTCAAGCATTTGCACACATTGGCATGGCACATTTGAAGCTATTTTAGCACTGACACACATTTGCATGAAATATTTCAATAAAAATATTTGAACAATCCGAAACATTTGTTTCACACATCTCGTCACATTTAGGCATCTACACACATTCGCATGGCGCATTTCAACCTATTGCCAGGTTGGCATACAATTGTTTTCAGTCAAACATTAACATGGCATAGTTAAGCCTATCTATAGAATTACACCTTTTACTTCGGTGAAACGGTGGGGATACTTTTCATGGCAAATGCAATAGTAACCTATCAAATGTGCCTCCAAGAATGAGTTCTTCATTTTGTACAAAGTTTCTTGCTGATAAATCTACATAAGCCAAATTATAACAAACATTTTTGGAGTTTGAAATATTATAGTTTATTCATCGTGGTTTTGTCTTTTGATATGATATCCACTCTTATTTGACAGAATTCAACGCTTTGAAATGTTTATTACGATAAAAAGCCAGGCTATTCGTTCTTTTACGCTGACACGACACATCATGGTTCAGATTCTAATACTGCCAAAAGAAGCAAAACACTATAGAGACAAAGAAAGCGTTAGGTGTACTAAGAACGGGCGCATGGGGTGCTTAGCAGGGCTAAGAGGGAGCTCGCCCGAGATCCGTTCGAAGTACCGTTAATCTTCTGTTTGTACACGCCACTAATTGAGCTGATGGTTTATGAATAATATTAACAAAGCATATAGAGAATAAGAATGAAAAGAATGGATAGAGAAAATAAAGCGAACCTTGCCAACAATGAAGAATCGACAGCTCCTGAATTTCTGCTTGCTAACAGACGCATGAGGCTGCACCGAAAGATCAGAAAGGCTGTTTTGAGTGACGAAGAAAACTCTTAAGAAAGGACATCAAAAGACATCTGAAGACGTTTAACAATAATTGATCGCATGTTTTCGCTTTCTGTCAAACTTGTTTTAATTTGCTTCGAATCTTTGATCGTTCTTTTGTTTGAAACGCAATTGTACTTAAGTTAATAAATTCAGTCGATTATATTTTCAAATAAAGGATGTCTTTCATCGATCAAGATTCTTTTAACTGTTGTTCTCCGCAAACAACCAGGCCTAACTGGAGAATTAACAAAGAACTTCTGCTTTGACAGCAAAATTCAAAACAAATCTAGCCATATTCTTAGTTTTATCTGCGTAGAATTGGTCTTGCAAGGCAATTTCCTTTAAGCCACAGATCGAAGGATTATCATTCATGAAGCACACATTCATGTCAACAATAAGACAAAAGAAAACTGCGATCATATGAATGGATGATTTAGAGGCCCTCGATCTAGCAACGCCTTGCAACTGTCATCACTTCAAGCTAATGCTTATGGTAAATAAATCATAAATTCTGAAACTAAAAGCTCTTTCCCAGCCATTCTCGCAAAATCATGAAGCGAATGAATTTCACTGGGTGGAAAGGAATGCCTACAGCTAAAATTCTTTTCATAAGTCATATCTGAGTAAACTGGTTGTAAAAACTGGAAAGTTGAAATTTTTGGAGAGCAATTGGTTTGCTATGAAGGATCAACTAAGAATAAGAAGTCCGATGAAGAAATGCTTATAAATATGCAGAAGGCTTTAAACAACTCGTTTTATAAATAAACGGATTTTCAAAGAAGGGAATCTTTATGAAAGCCTCACTGAAGCAAAAAAATTCCAATGAAACAAAATGGAGTCAAACGTGCTTAGAAAAGTAGAATTCTATCATATTACCGTATTTTTCAATTGAAGACACTGTGGAGTAAGAGATGCAAGTTGGTGACACTGTGGAAGTCAACCACGTTATGAGTTGAGCCATAAGAGATATTTTGAAATAATAAAAAGGGGCGTTGGATAGAGGTGAAAGCTGCATGAATAAAAATATATTTTCTGGAAACAGAATGGTTTAGAGCTATGAAGCTTGGGCAAAGCAAAAACCGCGAGGACTTGAAAACACATTGCATTCTATAAGCAAATACAAGATGGGAGACAAATGCTGGATTTTCCAGTCAACAGCATAAATGAAAAATCAAGAAGATTAAGGTTCTCATGCAATCCTACCTGGAAGGTGATTTTATTAATTTTCAAAGGGTAATTCCATCATGAGCAGAACTCCGTACAGCGTATCAAAACATTACAAAACATATGTTGGGAACCTCCGTTAATAATTAAAAAACACAAAAAACACTAAACAATAAAGTAGCTAGAAAATATGGATTTTAAGTCAAATTGGCTTCAAAGCAACACTTAAATGGAAGTAGATTTATGCAGTTAACGGATCACCTACCCAAACTGAATTGAACATATCAGCTGAAGAATATTTCAAGGTAAAGCAGCCCACAATGCCCTTGTGTTTTCCAATTTGAACATCTCGATACTTAGTCTTGCAAGTCATTTAACTGAAAACTGTTTCGCCCCAGAACACGCGGTTACCTTAAGACAATACACAACAATGGCGATGCGCTCATAACAGAATCTTTAAGTTGGTTTTTGTACATTAACAATTGTCCAGTTATCAATGTTTTCTAAATAAAATAAGCGTTGATCTACGGACTTATACATAGCAGAAAGCAAGAGTTAAGGTCGCTTGATAAGACGGAAGATTCTTTGAAAATTCTTTTGCGCGGATATGGGGTTTTGTCTTCGATACAAACTAACCTAAGAGCAGATTTACACAACATCTTTTGATCTACCGCTTGTATGAGTCACAGCGGTGTTCAAGAGATAACTAACACAATGCCTCACGCCAAAACCCGATTTAATACTCTATATTCATTGTGAAAATACCGTGAAAGACATCCAGGGCCTAGCAAACGAAGATGGTAGACCTGCCAACCTGTCGATTCTAACAACAATGTGCCCCATTACAGTTGTAAAAACACACATTTCTTTTATGTTATCTAGGGTTTATGAAATTTCAGTCCTTCCATTCCTTGTATCTTTAGGCCTATTTCATGGTGCACATGTCTTGCAGCTTAAGCGTAAAAAACCCAAAATGCTACTAACCTAAAAATTCATAAACAATATCTTTGTCTCACAGCAGCGTGAGCTTCACCCGTATTCCTTTTAAGAATTTAGAGCTTTTTTGCAAAAATACTTTTATAGATAGTACATAAATTCATTAGTGAACAATCTTTGATCAAATTTCTTATTCCTTCTCACACACACCTAAACTGCAAATAAATTAAAGCAAGAGCTCTTAAACCTAAAAAACAGGTCAAATGTGTTACTATTGGCGAGGCATAAACGATGTACAGATCAAGAACTTTGAAAGTGCTTTCTAGCTTTACATCTGGACCATAATTCTGCTAAAGAGAAAATAAAGGCTGCGGTGAGTGTCTTTAAGGTATTTCATTCTCAACTGAAACAGTGCAACAAGACTTACCACTTTTTATGGCCCTCCTTACGGGGCACAAAAGGGATCTTAGGTTGACGAGCCAGAAACATCAATATTCAACAAAAATGCTCTCAGCGCCGATTTGCTGCTTGCGAAATATGAAACTGACTTTACTGACGCAGAACGTTCATCAGTGACAGGAATAGATGTGTTGACTCGATTTTTAGATCACTGTTTTCTACATTATAGTAAGTGTATTCACTGCCGTCATTGTATCATCGTGGTATTGACTAAGCCACACCCGTCGAATACACACGACAGTGATGCTATAAGGTCTTGCATGGGATAGAGAGTCACAGGAAACGGGTCCATTAATACAACTTACCTCAGATATCGAAACGCGAGCCCGTACACCCCCGTGAAAGCAGCCTGTAAGTTTAAACACGTCACATCAGAAATAAAGAGTAACACGTTGTGTGACCCGCTAAGCAATTTCAAAATCATTAAAGAATCACTTACCGAAAGTTTAGTTTAAAAACCGCAAACGCCAAATCGTCTTTTGATCAAATCTGATTCATTATAACAGCATCAATGGAACGACCTGTAAGTAAACATAAATGATTAAAACTGCTTGGAGTTGCGACTCAATACATTCGGTACCACTATTCAATAAATGAGACCAAAATTCAATTTTCTCAAAGAAATAACGACCTATAGAATTGGCATTAATGACAGAGTAATATAATCTATAGAAGATTTCAAGAAGATTCGCTAAATAGTCTAAGAGTTGTCAGGACTCTAGTGCTTGCCAATAAATTGTGTCATATGCGGTTGCAAGGCACATTATTATAGCCGTTACCATGCGCGCATTCATAAAGATTTACCATGGACAAGCGTGCATTGTCCAAGTTGTGGAGTTGTATTGCTTAAGAATCTGAATGAAGGGTCTCTTTCACGGATAGAGTGCATCATTTATGAAAAGGGGGAAGGAAATGGAAAAAACGAAGTAGAGAGAGGAGGAGGAAATAAAAAGGAGGGAGGAGGTGTCTAAGAAAAATTTATTTCGATTGCCTGAATTTAAACAATTAGAGTATATGACCTTCTGGTGTAAAGCGGGGAAAGAAATATTGGTAAACTGTTGAGGTATACTGCTTCAAAAGTTGTAAGGAAAGATTTTAAAGACGGACAAGTCATTACGATGCAGGGAGATTCTTGATCCAGATAATATAACGTTTGAAAATATATGGGTTGAAGCAGTAGGGGGATTGGCAAGGGGTACGAGAGAAGGAAAAATGACCTAGATGAAAAGAAAGTAAGAGAAAAGATAAAAGCTAGTGAAAAGATAAAAATTCCAGGGATAAGAAGCATGGCATTTAATGAAAGGTACGATAAAAGGTACGGTGAAAGGTACGATGAAAGGTACGATGAGAGATACGATGAAAGGTACGATGAAAGGTACGATGAAAGGTACGATGAAAGGTACGATGAAAGGTACAATGAGAGGTACGATAAAAGGTACGATGAAAGGTACAATAAGAGATACGATGAAAGGTACGATGAAAGGTACAATGAGAGGTACGATAAAAGGTACGATGGAAGGTACAATGAGAGGTACGATGAAAGATACAATGAGAGGTACGATGAAAGGTACGATGAAAGGTACAATGAGAGGTACGATGAAAGGTATGATGAAAGGTACGATGAAAGGTACAATGAGAGGTACGATAAAAGGTACGATGGAAGGTACAATGAGAGGTACGATGAAAGGCACGATAAAAGGTATGATGAGAGGTACGATGAAAGGTATCATGAAAGAAACGATAAAAGAAAGGCAAAGATAAGAAAGGAAAGCAAAATGAGGGAATAGAAAATGGCAGGGAAGTGAATTGCCCGTGATGAGAAACTGAAAGGAAGTAAGAAGCTTGAAGAGAAAATATAAGCGTTTTGAATAACAACATGTAGCCAGAAATCCCTTAATTTCAGAACACTTTGAAAACGTAGCAATGGAAGAAAACAATTTTATGGAAAAGTTAAAAGTTAATATAAGTAAACCACGATCGGAGGCCAGGGAGACAAAAATCTGAAGAAACAAGGCAAACTGTATTTGAGAAAGGAGAAACGAAAATTCCAGTATAGAATTTGGTTTATCTTAACAACTACCTAGGTCACGAGAGGGCCGGGTTATTAAAAGTTACCTTCAGAAGATTTTGCCTCACTGAATAATATGACAAAAGACACAAAAGTGGCTAATGCTAATCTATTGAATTGCAAGAGTTACATCCATATAAGGAAATAATCTGGACACAGATCGATTGTGTGGAATCGACATAATTATATCTGGACTTGAAGGAAGTGAAGGTTTCAATAGGCCAAGTTGCAACTCTCTAATTGATTGGTAGTTCGTTGACTGATAGGTCGTATTGACCAATTACATTTGCCTTCAACTTATTCTTTCACTAACAGTAGACAGGAAACAGGACTTGAAGTTTTGGTCAAATCTTTGTGTACAGCCGTAGCTGACACACACGCAGGGGATGTATCTTAAATTAAAGCAACAACAAGGCTCCTTGTTAAAGTTGCTTTATTGAAGTAAAGGAAATGAAAGAAAAATCACGACTCACACAAAACTTGCAAGAAGATATCAATCTCGGCCTCCTAAAAGAGAAAAGTTTCATTTCATCAGAAACTAATACAGAGGAGTTTGATGGGGAACTTGAGAATGTTATCAGCTCAAAATATATTTCTTTTTGTACGTTAAGATTTTCAGTCATTGCTCCTCCTACATTATAATTAATTCATAAATCAAGAATGTAAAAATTAATTTACTTGCAAGCATAAGAAACAGTAATTATAGATAGTTTTGATATAGCATTGTTACTTAGTGATATTTAAAGACAACATGACCAGGTCATGCTTCCCCTTGAAGAAAGAGACTGCAAAGGATTAAATGAACGATAATTCAACCAACTTGGATACTCTAGTTTTTTCAGTAAACTCATTTGGTGAAAACCGCCTAATAACATATCTGGGAGACTCTTACTTAAACTTGAAAAACTTCCTTGTGTTGGAGGTAAAAAAGAAATCTATAATTCTATCCATTTGCTTCCGCTTTGGTACTTTGACTTTTTACTTCATTAAACTTTTTAATTTCTTGTCATTATTTCCATTTTCAATCTAATTTCTTGTAATTAAAATGAAACATTAAATGGTACAGTCGACCATTGTCCACACGTTTTCGGTGAATTAAATAGATTCAATTTTGCTTAATGAAATTCAAAGACACTAGGTAGGCTTAAGTGGAAGTGACCTACGAAGTGGAGGAGTGACTGGGTACATTAAAGGGTTATCGGCAGTCATAAGGGCTATGGAGCACTTCTCCACCTTGGCTGCTAAGTAACCCTTATTCATATGGTCCGATCGAGCCATTCCTTGAGCTGACTTATAAATAAAAAGAAATAAATGATGGGTGGCTCTGTTTCTCGGCTTTCAACGTGTATCGCTGGAGAATAACGTGTCGATGATCAGTATACAAAGATGTGAAAAACAGGCTTCAACCAAAAAAAAATGGGTTAGGTACGTAACCGATGCAGTGATAAAATGATTGTGGACGACGGTGATATGACCACATCAAACACCAAACTGGATTCTTCAGAGACAATACAACATAGAAGAATCCAGTTGCAAATTATTCGAGGGTAAAAAACCCCTCGGTAACCACACCCAACGGTGGTAACATATTCAAACAACTTGGTTTGATGTATACTAAAAGCTAAGAAATGCCGAATCAAAATCAAAGGACTTTTGTTTCATTTCGTCATGACTTTAGTGTTATCGCCGAAGTCCCAACCATTCAGCTAACTTAGCAAGCATGGAGAGGTAGTGTTTCGCAGGAAATGACCGCAAAAACGAAGATAAACTTAGTGAAACCAGCAAAATACCCATCAACACGAACAACAACCCATAGGTATTACTTGTCACTGAACAATCAAAATTTAAAAAAACTATTATAATTCAAGCAATGACAAAACTTTCCATAAGCTTTTTCCTTACCCACATCCAAAGGCGAAGGCCAAAAAGAGGACCGCCCATTTCAAACGAAAACAGCAAATAAGACTGAGTGGTATGCGATAACAAAACTCAAGTAAAATGCTGTTTGTAGAATGTCTCGTGCTTTGAGCCGGCTACGTCGCCTCCATTCTTGTTTAGAGACAACACAAACTGAAAATATCTAAAAGTATTCAAAGATACATATCCACAGATACACAATCAAACGAAGACTTCCTTTGGTTGCAAGCATAATTCTTGTCTGTATTTGTCAAGTCGAAATTCGCTGGGTCATACTCCTTGGAATTATCCAATCTTATTCTATTAAGATAAAATTCTTGTTAAGCGATTCTTTCTTCAACTCTAATATCCAATATTACCAACAAAGACCGCTTTTCTTACATAATCCCCATAACTCTGGTACACCAGTCGTTAAGTCATTTGATAGAAAAACTGATATCAGAAGACATCGAAAAGGCGTACAATCATTTGTCATTGGTTCCTCCAGCCTCATGTTGACTAAAGGTTATTGGATGTAAGATTATCCTGCCTATCGCCTTGTACCTTTACATAGTGACAAATCATGACAAACAGACAACAGAGGAATTCAAAATGACCCAGCAGAATGCCACAGCTCGAGCCTGTCGAGGGGGAATACAAAAAAACAAGGTCACATGAATTAAAAAAATGGCAAACGTTTTTCGTCTATTGCGTCCAAATTTACATCAATAGAGTACCGAAATGTGACGTCATCAAAAATCTATTTTAGAATCTTTTCAATTTTTACTACATAATCTGAAAGAACATGGTGAAAAGCACTCTGTACACGGAATCGGTTAATTATGCTCGAAACTGGGTGTGATATAGCCACCGAAAGATTTCAGGTTTGTTCAAGGATTACTGTTATTCTGGCCTGGTTCATAAAGTTATGGACCAAAACCAAATTACAGTGATTTGATGGGAAAAGAACTTGTGCTAATGTGACAATATCTCTGCCAATTTGTAGAACACATTCAGTTGATACTGCAGATCTAAAAGTATCTCATAAAGGTTTTTTGGGCTAGATGGTCAAAATTGAAAAATTCTTAAAATATATTTTTTGTCATCATCACTTCGGAATTCTATTGATGGAGAATAAGTCCATGTTAGTATCAATCTTGTTAACTAAACATTAACCATATTTTCCCCTTAACTCTTGTACACAAGTCGTTAAGTAGTTTGATGAAAAAATGATATCAGAAGACAAGTAAATAAGTAAGTAAGTAAGTTAGTAAGTTAGTTAGTAAGTAAGTAAAATTTTTCTCAATGTCCTTAAAAAAGGTGGAGCTTAACTGACACTAATGGACAAGAAACAGAATGTAAACACAACTAAAAAAGGTTAGAAAACTATGCATTTAAACATAGTAATAAGATGCAGTGCAACGTTGCCAAACTTAGAGATAATGTCTCACAAATTGTTATCTATACTGGCTTTTTAATGTAAATTAACATGATTCTATTTAATGTAAAAATATCAAGCCAAACATATCAATGCATATTTGCAGCTGAATCACAAATTAACAAACCCCCAATGAGTTAACCTTGTTGTATAACAAATAAATTATCTGGTCCCCTAAATACTACATCTGGCTCAGAGATTCAATTCATGAATTAATGTGCAACTTCTATTGAACAAAAGATAGGTAAATATATATTTACATCACTAAAAATTAATAAATGCATCATAATTATTCATTTTCTACTATTATCTTGGTCACAGCCATTTTCAGAAACAAACAAAAACATGAATATTTTCTTTAAACAATTCAACATAGCTTTTATCTTTGATTATCACCAGTATATAGCTTTTTCAGCTAATAAGTGTCACACAGAGAAAAGGCTACATTGCTTGAACACTAAGCACATTACAAATTAACAGAAAATGGACTGCAGAACAGCAAATATATATCAACAATGACTAAACATTAACAGAATTGCTTTCGGATCTACTAGATACACAAGCAAGGCATATTGTGTTACTGCATATAAACTTCAAAAATTTTGCACTTGGTGTTCAAGGGTTTATAAACCAAAAAAATATTCTATATAACTAATTCAAATACCTTGAACTAAATATCTCAGAACTCTGATGCTTTGAAATAAAATACCCCAAAATCCAAAAAAATGTATTGCAAAAAAAAGCATTTTAACATATAAAAAGTATTTAAACTATACAAATATCAGGGGTTATTAAGTATTTTGAGTGCCGGGCCAGAAAAACATGTGGGTTTTCTTCAGGGGCCACTGGCTGATCATAATGAAATTCAGATCACATACTTACCAGGCTAAGTTAGAGATGTAATAGGCAGGCCTATTATTATTCCTTGCGATTGCATGCGCACGCACCCACACACCCATGGAGTTAATAATGAGTGCGATAAACTGCACACATGAAACAATTTTCTGTTACTATTTGTGCTGCATGATGAATTTGACAATGTGGGTAGTGTTTTATCTTAATGGTATGTAATCTTATTAGGCAATAATATTTCTGCCAATGTTGACAGTTTTGATAAATGGTGACGGGTATGTGACCTTGTTTCCGTTCTTTTGCACACCATTCATGTGTGGTCGTTGCCAGCCTCTCGTTCATGTGTGTACAGTTCATTCACTTTTTCTTAAAGACCATTTCTGTTTTTGTGAGTAAGAGCCGTCTTTTCTTCACGTGGTGAATTCGAAAAGAAATAAGATTGAACTGAAAACGTTCATGTCTTATGGAAAAACAGAGATTATAGGGCACACGATATGTGAACGAATATCCAAATGTATGCTTAAGTGCTGAAATAATAATTTCAATCAGCGGTTCCAACTCTACTGTAGAAAGGGCATTCAGCACTCTATGCCTTGTGTCTCAGATAGGAGGCTAAGAATGGGAAGTATTCGTATGGAGATGCTTCTGAGTATTAGTATAAACAACAAAAATTGTTCAGTTGAAGAGAGAGAAGAGATAATTCAGCGCAGTGTTGAAATATACATTGAAAAACGCAGGAAAACAAGAGCCACTAATTAGTCACTATTAACGCATGATTATTAAGATCCAAAAGGTTTGGCCAGGATAGCTTAAACAAGGTTGAAAATGGCATTATTGTTAGAAGTGTGCATCACACAAATGGATTCAGGTAGGTGTGTGGTTTGTGGCGCACATGGCATTTTGCTTATGAAACAGACTGCCTCAAATAGATTTTAATGGGAGAAAATCCAAGGCAATATTCTTAAGGTTTTTTATAACTAGGTTCCATAATTTTGTCTGTTTAAAGGTCAACACAAAAAAGGAAGGGCCTTGCAATATTTAGAATAATCTTAGCATAGCAGCATAAAAAATGGAGAAGAGAAAAAATAAAGAATAGCTAATACAAAAGTTAATAAAACACTAAAAATGACCCAATGATTAGATAAAAGCATTTCCTATTTCAGTACTCTCTTCAACACTAATAACTGTCTACAGAACACATTTTAAAATTAACTGCAGAGAAAAAGAAGATATCAAAGCAGAAAAAGAAAAACAAAGATAAATTGAATCGCAAATTCTTCTATTTGCTGATTGCTATTTGCATTTTGACTGTTACCATTCTTATGTGTTAAATTCAAAACAATGCAATTACCATTTAAACACAACCTAGGGGGACCTTCCTTTTATAGTTTTTTTAGAGAAATTCATGCCTGTTTCTAAATATTATAAAGAAATCTGTTAAAATTCAAATATCTAATTTATTTTTAAAAACTGAATTAGTATCACCACTGTAACGAACTATCTACTGTATTTTGTTGTGTATGCGACGAACCTTTTTTGAATTATCATTGGGTTTGTTTGAGGATGCGTCTCATATATGGTAACATTGAATGTCCTATTAATTCATTTTTGAGGCCTCAAAAATGTCTTTGTCATCTTATAGACAAAATATTACATAATATTTGGAGCACCTGTTCTCTTAATTTGAATAATTGCACTTTTACCAAAAATCTAATAAAAACTTCAAAATTATCCAGCCACCAAAGAAAAATATCTGCCAAAAGCATTTTTACTCCCAAAAGGAAGGGTTGTACCTTGCATTCTCTTAATTGGAGGGCACATCCCTGCGAATGTTGAAACGGATGAGGAGCAAGAATTTTATGGATTCTAAAACTAGTAAATGTTAATGATCATTTGATTATTTTATGATGTTAAACATTCTACTTGATGATTTTAAATGTTATAATATAACAAAGCAAAATATTTGAAACATCGCGGCTTGAACAAATTCTACTTTGCTGCCTTTCAAAAAAAGAAATGTTAAGGTATAAAAAATTGATTTACATATATATAGTTCTTAAAGACCAGAAGAAGATGATATTTTATCTGGAATCTTAACAGAAAATCAAAAATTTATTAATAATGAATTGAATGAAATAAATCACGTCTGTCAAAGCACTGCTAAATCTACTTGGACCCTAGTTGCGTAAAATAATCCTACTCGTTTTATAATATACATTGATCTTTAAAATTCTATTAATTTTCAATATATTTGAATAACTAAGCAACACTAAAGTTACACTTGGTCCTAGGTCCATGGTCTTTGGTCTAAGGCAAATTCTTCTCACATCTTAAAAAACCGTTTGTTGTTCCGCCATGCAAACACGTAAGCCCCACGACACGAAAACAATAGTGCAAAAATTGAGAAAAAAATATAAAATAGCTTTGCCCAATACAAACAATCGAAACAAGAATAATGTTGAAGCTGCCTTTTAAATACGCATGATGTTTTCATTGTTACATAAATTTTCGCTTCAGGCAAAATTATGAAGTGATGAAATAGTTTATTGCAACTTGTGAGTTTGGGAATCAGAAGGCGATGAATAGATTTGATAATTTCTGATCGCCTTTCAACTTGATTTAAAATCAAGCAGTAGAACGTAGAAAGTTGGAAATAATTATTTATGAGAAGTCAGTAAATCTAATTGATGGCAGATGTACATAAAAGGCTTTACTAAAGCCACCATTTTACTAATCTGTCTGCAAAATTATTCGGCATCTTAGCTGAATAATTTCATCCCTAACAAGATCCGAACGTGACAGATATGTCAAAACTAATAAAATTTTGATTTCAAAAAGCAGATTTTCATAGCATGTTGTTAAAAATAAACATGATCATCTCAAAGACCTTCAAATTTTAGCGCGCGATCTGGATGACAGTGGGAGGACTACGTTAACAATGTTATACAAAAGGAACCTACCACTAAAATCAGTGTAGTAGCTCAGCAGGATTTGTGTTTCCTTTTTATCCACGCGGCTTTAGGACTCTCAGCATTAGATCACAATAACACTGCAGTTCATATGAATTGGTTGACAATGTTTCACCTTCACCATCGGTGTTTACATGGTATCCAGTCACTGATTTCCTAACTTCAATGATAGAAAACTACTTATTAAGATGTCAAAATGGCGGAAGACACTTGTTTGAAACCAGCTTAAACACAACAACAGTGAATATTTGATTCTCCGTAAGATTTGCGCAAGAATACGACAGTAAAGCAGTGGTAATATGTTCACATTCCGATACAAGTGTCCCCTCGCTGAAACTGTTCTTGATGTATTACTTGTACATGTCATGACTCTCGGGGTTGTTCCACATAAAACGCACCAATGTGTTATTTGGAAAAGTCTTTAGTAGGGAGGGTCGGATTTAACGGGGGGTGTAGGGTGTGCAACATCTCCTCTAATTATTTGGTGTCCGTCGGTAAATTTTGCTTTGATTCGGTAAAATGCATTTTATGGTATTCAGTAGCAACAAAATGATGCAAAAATATACTTCATCTATCTTCTTATCTTCTTTTCTTTTAAGTTAAAATCTGAATTTTTACTATGGGCGTGTTCATCTATCTCCAGTCACCTGAAGGGTGTGGCACCAAAATCCAATTGTGATCTAACCTTCAATCCTTGCCGCTTAAATCCGCCCCTGCTCTTTAAAAATAGTTCATTTTGTTGTTTAACCGTAAGAAACTATAAATTCAAAGATTATTTTCAAGGAAAAATTAATTTGTGTCGATCTGCAGGACAACATTTGCTATGTCATGCAGGGATATGTACGAATCTAGAATGACTTTTTATAGATTGCTTTACAAGGTAAAAATTAAAAAGATCTTGTTGAATTGCCTCATTTTTCATTTCATTTCTCATTTAATCAGAGGTATACAGTAAGTAATTTAGCTTTAGGCAAGTAGGTATAAGATTTTTCCGAAAAATGATTTTTCATAAGTAAACAGTTTAATTCCAATGGAAACTTCCAAATCACTACAACATAGGTCTTGAGACAAAATAAGCTGCTGCAGTTTAAAAAATTTAGTCCTGTGGATACAAATTGCAGTTGAAATCAAATCAAAATTAAGGCTATCCTCTCTAGTCAGACAAGTTCTTCAGAAATATGACATTAATGGTATTTGCAAGGTACCCAGTACATGATGGAAGCTCTTGAAACTGAATCTTCATAAATCATAATCAGCGACGGGGGTGCAAATGTAAACAAAAGCTTTTGGATCAAAGCCAATTTATAATTACCGAAAAGAAAATGAAAGGGTGCCGATTTAGGAGGTTAGATCAGTCAGAACAGTCTTTGCTATAGATTTGAATATTTCATTAAGAGCTTTTGTCTTATTATTAAATCCATTTGGATTTAAAATAGAGAATTCTATTGTTGATGTTAACAAGACCAAGAGAAATTTGAAGAGCTTTACACGAACATGAGATTTTGGTATCACAAACTTTCAGTAGCGGGTAGAAATTCAAGACATAAAATGCGATGGTCTAGAGGTCTGGAACACAGGATATTTTTACCCTGAAAGTAGTTTCTCGACTTGTTCAGGGAGGTAGCGGTTGGGGTGCTCAGAGGGCGCACCCCCCTTGTTCAAATTTTAGAAAAAAGTGGGGGACTCAGCCCCCCCTCATTGTTTGTGCATGGATACAGCCAAGAATCATATGTAATATAGGTACTTATTTCATTTTAGGTCAGTCTTGCGTTTATGCTTATAATTGTTCATGCTTCTCTTTGTTTAGGATATATTAGTTTGTCGCGTGTTAGTTTTTCATGTTTTCCGGTAACGTAACATTTCACATGCCCTTTTACCCTATAAAGTTCCCCCGCGTATCCTAATATATCTAACACCTCCTACTAGTTCATTTACGTATTGCACGATAGATACCGACAATAACACCGGCAATTATTGATGATAGTTTGCTATATTGTAATGCTGTTATTGCCCGCAACTCGCGCGCGATAGCGCGCGAGTGAAGGGCTTATAGTCTGCCCCGCGTATAAGTAGCATATGGAAGCTTCAGTTCATGTTGTCAGCACTTTTTCAGCAGATTTTGTCACTTTTCTGCTGCCATGACAACTGTCAATCAATTTCATTGTCAATCAATCGGCTTTGTCGAGGAGGTCGTTAACCGCCACCTCTTTGTGCGGAAGGGAATTATCTTCGGAGCGTTGCTCTGCCAAGACTCTGTTAAAGGCCTTCGGTTTTTTGGCACGAAAACGGTGCTGCATCACAGCTCTGTTCTCCGCAATGGATTGAAGTTTTGATTCGAAGTTTTGGGAATCAAAACCAGTCGAATGCCACACTTTTCTCCCAAAAACTCGGGACCGTACGAGCAAAAGTTATGATTTTCGTGATTATCGAAAAATAAATGTCAAACCCTCGAAAAACTTCATGATTTTCAAAAGGGCGTTGGACTTAAATCAAAGGCAAACTGAACACCAAAAATTCTTGATAAAAAGAATAGTTTAGCATCAACTAGAGCAGCTGTTTTTATAGAATTGTGAAAACCCAAGATTGTGTCTTCTTCGAATATCCTGACCTACATTTTCAAAACAATCATTATCAAGGAACTAATTGTTTGCGGGCAGTACTAGCAAGAGCTATTTCTAGTATAAAGTAGAGTAAGGAGAAACAGAGTTAGTTAGAGAGAAGCGTGGTGCTTGCGAAAGGCCACTGCTACCAACTTGTAGACACTCACTTGCACACACACATAGAACGGTCATGGATTGAAAGGCTATGAAAGGGCTGATGGCATTCAACCCGAGCGGCTTGCGAAAGCACTCGAGGTTTCGTTTCATATATATATATAATTTAATGCCGTAACAGTGCTTGATGAAGGCTGTTTAGTAACTAAGTTTCAATATTGTATAAAAGAACGTCTTAGCTTTGGATGGAAAAAAAGGAATTGATTTTGTGTGTCAAATTGTGTGTCAAAACGTGTCGTTTATTCGCTCGGTCAGTCGCTCATACAACGAATGGTGTCAGAAGTTTTACAATTATGTATCAGTAGCAAATTTTACACATATAATGCAAAGAGAGCTGTGAAGAAGTGAAGAATTGTTACTCCACCAATGGTCAGCCATTGACAACTAAACCAGAAAAGGAAAAGAGAAACAACTGAAAGATTTAAAGGCATTGCAAGCTTTATATGTATGAAAATGTACGGAAAGTTTGACATAAATAGATAGAAATTTCTTGAATGATTATTTACTGAGTACGTTTAGTTGCAGTTTTGTTTAGACAGTTGGTTTTTAAGAAATGCCTGAATCGACAAACGGTGCTATTATTTGACTCTGTCTTGTCTACTTTTGAAATTTCACGCGCTACACCCTTTTTAATAAGAGCACTGCATACTCTTATTCTTTCGATAATTTTAGGCTCTGGGTGTTCTTAAAGTTGTCTTTATTTCAAAATTGATTTTTCTATATCTGCAAACTATGAATACTTTCCAAGTCCACTGAATAACAGTCCTGTATGAAATTTTACTAGCACAGTTCATTAGCTGATAAATCAACTCTGTTTTGTTAACACGAGAGGAAGTGTTTCAATTCAAAAATCAACCAATGGGTCATTATTATTAAAAAAAGTTCTTCCTTATCGATACCATAAATATTTTAGATGCATTTCTTGCCATTTTTGGAATGCCATATCTCACAATTTTTCTCGCCGCCAACTATGGTGGTGGCTTTCACTGAACCCCTGAGCAAAAAAAGCATTTGCCTTCTCACTTGCAATAAAGTCCCCCTCCCCTCTCCTCACCCCTGCACTCTTCCCCATAGATTTGATGCTCTCATCTCAGCTGACGCTGAACACAGTCAATGTACCTGGCTGCTTAAACAATGTTCGGAAAAATATCAACCCTTACCATGTTATAATTTAAATGATTACATGACAAGAACAACTTAGAAACTTCATAGAGCCCCCCTTGTTAAAATTTTACGACTACATCCCTGCTTATGTTATATTTCATTGTTCATCTGGCTAATTAATGATATTTTAGGCTCAATAGCACAAACAAAAAATAAGTTAAATGTAATGACACAAACAAAATATGTTAAAAAAACATTGAACACCGTATCATTATCTGACGCGTTTGGCTTTCATCCCTTTTTTATCCTTATTGGGGGCCTATTATAGGTTTGCGGCTTCGCGGCCTGGACCCAATTTTTACGCGCGGCCTTCGGATTTGGGTATGATTTTTCTACGGATTGCGGCTTCAGCAAAAGATGCGTCTTGCGTCTTTCGGTGTATATTCGCGACGGTTTACGGCTTTTATGATGCGGTTGCGGCTTCTGGCTGCAATAACGGCTTGCGGCCAGGCCCTCCATTCCATACTGAAGGGTGTTGAAAAGCGCTCTAGGGGTAACGTAAAAATGGACAAGCCACTGTCAGTTAGGACAAAAGAGAGATAGGAAATCTAAACAATAGCTTTGATTTGTGTTCATACCATGGAGATAGCATGAGAAACAGCGATTTCTAGCAATGTATCCTTTTTCTTATTAGCAAGTAATTGGCTTTTTGCTTTTCTAGACGTTTTGCAACGCGGCCGCGTCTTTGCGCTTTATTTCATTGCGGATTGCGGATTTTGGCTGATTTTTTTGCACGGTTTGGCGGCTTCAGGACCCCCTATAATAGGTCCCCTTATTTTCTTTGAAAAAGCTGTTCCCAAATAGTCCCGTAGCCAAGGGGTGGCATGGGGTGGCAATGCCGCCGTGAGAATATTGCCTCTAAATTTTTTTTATTAGTTTCTTCGTCCTTTTCATTGTATTGTTGTGACAATTTGAGTCAAGCTAATACTGGTGGAAGGAAAGTTGCTTATTTGGGCCTCTTCATTATCCATGTAGGACTGTAGGACACAAAATAGTGCCGGATGCTAAAATAACTTTGCTACTTAGCAAAAACTTTACGCTACTTGGACGTGTCTCGCAAAAAACGGCACGGTGGTGAGGGCATTTCAAAGTCACAAATTAATAAAATAACAATTTAGGGGACAATGTACTGTAATATATAGGCGTTCACGTTAGAAAACACGTATTAGAGTTAGCCTACGGATTTATAAGATATTACAAAAACAAGAGCTGGAAATTATCTCAAAATCAAGGTCATTGGCCAAAGGGTTGTTGCATCAGCTAGAAGAGGAGGAGGACAATTCATTTGATACTCATTTTTTGCAAATTGCATGCTGATAGGCATTCTAAAGCGAAGAAACAAAATCGTGAAGCAACTTCAATCTTCCAATTCGAAACTTGTCACAGCGCTGCTTGTAGTTAAAGCAGTTAGGGAGGACCTTAGAGAACGATGCATAAACTTGACTGAAGTTTAATGCGTAAAAATGCTTGTTGATAACTGAAAAAGCTATCAAATGCATTGTGGTCAGCATCGTTAAGCGAAGTAGGGCCTTTGTGCCAAGAATGTTGGATGATTTTGCCTGTACCAAGCACTCTCCGTCAGTAAAAGATGTGAAATGCCACCAAAAGAATAAAGTGAGCTCGCAAACATAGATTTAGTGACAGCATAGAGAACGTGTGCAGATATTCGCAGAATTTTATTATTTTTTATAAGTTGCAGTTACTGCTGGCTTCAAGTCAACACATACGGACTTTGAAGAGTGCTTGTTTTATGCATTAACAAGCGTATATTCCCCTAGTGTTTCTTTGTTCCCACCAACTCTACCCCCTCCCAACTCCTATAAAATACCTCCTTTTAAACCTCGCCTGTATTGGACATAAGGATTTTGCCACCCTTACTCAATAGACCTGGCTACGGGCTTGTTTCCAAACATGTAGCTGTATTTCTTCAGTTGGGGTACAATCATGCTAAATGCTTCTTATTTTTCTTGAATAAAAGATCATTAGAAAATGTTTGAAGTTTTTTATAAATCGTCCTGGCAAAGTCTACAACACTTCATGGAGAAAAAATTTAGAGACCATGGAAATCGGGGACAGGGTGCATTGATGGGGCTTAGTCCCTCAAAAAACTCCAAAAAACAGTAAACCCAGGCAATTCATCCTCCTGTTCTTAGTTTAAGCATGTTTTATTTTTATAGAAATACACTCATTCTACCCAAGAGGACATAGAATTTAGCCTTTGATACATACTTATCCCAGGCTGATCAAAGGGATTAACAAAATTGACTATAACATAAAAGTTACTGAAGATTCCAATAACTGCCAAAAATTGAAACCTTTAAAACGACTAAAGGTAGCATTTATGAACAAGTAACATAGAAAATAAGAATTTAGAGTAACACATTTATTTACAAACAAGTAGAACACAAGTTTATTTTCAAAGAACTTTGCTTCAACTCATGTAAGATATCATCCCTATATAACTTTTTTGTTCATTTGAAGTCATTTTATTTCACTTTTTCTTGAATTAGACAATAAACCTTATGTACTTGATATAAATTTGCAGATAAATCGCGTTTGTGGTTTTCTCATCCTACTTGCCAAGATAAAAAAGTTTATTTCGTCTTACTGCTAGTGCCCGAATCTTTTGAGTTCGATTATGTCTCGTGTTTTTCAGATCATTTAAGATGCACTGTTAAACTAAACTAAAGGGATGTTATGTGAAAACAGCTACTACCTTGATAATCGTATAAAAGAGTTTAACAATATAGAAACCATTAAATGAACATTAATGAAAATAACAATAACTACAATAATCCATAAAATGCAGAAAAGTCCATCTCGTTTGCTTCTTCTTCGTCAATATGATGAAATCTTTGTCAACATGATGAATGTCTCTTTCAAAAACATGATGAAATCACGACTGCCTATCAGCCTTTGGACAATTCCTTTTTTGATGGTCTTTTCAGTTTGGACCAAAGCACTTCCAAAAAATTTTGCCAAGATGTGCAGAGTGTCGTGTAAGAAAAATTTAAGGAATTATTGATGACCTTCTAGAATCGCATTGCACGATCCGATCAAATGTTGATGCGGTGTACGGTTGAAACAAATGTCAAACTGTGCAGCAATTTCTGATGCTGCAACTCTTGATGGCCATGAAAATGGAGAAACTGATAGCAATGCAAGAGCATTATCTACGTATAAAGTCAGCTGATATCAATATTTTAGGCTGATATCTCTTTCTTGGGACAACGTCAATGAGTATCTCTTGTGGATTCTTTAGATTTCGATTAGGGTAGAGTGCTACAGGGTTCATTTTGAGGAATTTTATCGCTGCACACATTCAAGATTTTTAAAGATTTGGGTGTTGCCTTTTAAAAATTTTCATGACCACACCTATCAAGCTAACTATATGTAAAACTTTCGAATCATACCAGCTATCATAATATAATATATGATTCATTTATTTACAGTAGGCGTTCTTTACAGTAGTAGCTAAAAGATGAGCTAATTAAAGCCTACTATTTATAGAAATAAAATGATAATATTATACAGTGATATAAAAGCTATTTAGAGAAATAAATTAAAAACCTAGGATTTAATTAGATAAATAGTTGAAAAAATCATGTTAGCTAATTCTGTCAAGAACCCGACCTGTGCTACAAAGGTTCTACACAGCCTGCAGTAGCAATTATCCTTCCATTGTTTGATCTTTACTTTAAAGGTATTAAGAGTTTTTGGGATTTTCATTAATTAACTGTTTCTAAGGTGGTAGTGGTTTCTCTTTTGTATGCATATTTCATTCATAAAGCTTGGGTTGAGTTTATGTACAGTTCTGTAGATCGCAATCATTAGTAGCTGAAGGTCATACGCAATTGTGTTCAATCAGAAGAGTATCAAAATCTGACACATGGTTTTTGCATGCCATACGCAGTGCCTTTCCATGTATATAGTTTATCTTATTATTTAGGCTTTTGTCACAGAACATCCAAGTGGGCAATAGCTAAATTGGGATAGAATAAATGCCCTCATTGTTTGTTTGAGTTGTTCTGTGTTTAAGTAGCATGAAGTGCGGGAGAGGGCGTTTAGTTTTTGACTAGCCTTTTTACACAGTGTTTTTATGTGCGGCTCAAATTGGAGTTTTTTGTCTATTGTTACACCAAGTAGTTTTTTCTCACTGCATTCGTTGATTAGATTGTTGTCTATTTTTATGGCTATGTCATTGCTTTGATCGCCAATGGTCATTAAGTGGCATTTGTCCCCATTCAACTGCATACAGTTGTCTTTAAACCACTGCAACTGTTGAGGAATTTTTCTCTTATTGTTCAATTACATGTGAGGGGTTAATATCGCTCGCATAGAGAGTCGTGTCATCTGCATAGTTGCATATCTCCATTTCTGGTACAAACATAAGCAGATCGTCAATGTAAACACTAAATAAGAGAGGCCCTAGAACTGACCCTTGTTGAACATCCTTCTCGATTTTTTTCCATTCACTGAAGGACCCATTTACTTTCACTCTTTATTTCCTCTTGTTTAGATAGCTATGAATGAGCAATAAAGCTTTCAGCTGAAATCATATGCATTCAGCTTTGCTATCAGAAGTTCGTGGTTTAAGCAATCAAGGCCCTTTGATAGGTCCATAAAGACAGCCCCGACACACTTTCCGGCGTCCGGGCTAATCTTGCATTTTTCAGTGAAGCTCAGAAGGGCATGTTGTGCACTATAGTTTTCTCGAAATCCACAAAGCAAAGGGTTAAGGAAGCCTAGTGAAAATGGTTTCATCTGAGATTCCATAAGTCTTTCGTATATCTTCGAGACTGGTGGAGTTACCGTAATTGGTCTATAGTTTTTCTTAACATGTATATCCTCTTTTCTATGAATTGATGAAATTTCACCTGCTTTTATCTTCGACGGGAACTTGCATTCATCCATGTTGTAATTGAAGCAGTTTTTTAGAGTAGCTGCGAACATTATTTGATTGTCTTTCAATATTTTTGCATGGATGCTTCCTATAGGGGATGCCTTTTTTGCATTTAGTATTTCGAGCTGATGCAAAGCTTCCAGAACAGGCTGATGTTACTAAAGGTGAACGGCTCAGAAGGAACTCAGTTCACTTCTATCTTATTAATACTTGGGTGTTTTTGATATTTCTTAATAGCTTTATTAATAGGGTCACTTTTTAATAGCTATAACATCAAAGCCTTACAACAGATTTCGACGAGGAAAAGTAGTCTAGGTTTAAACATGTTTTCGAGAATAAATATTTCAAAGGAGAAGATGAAGAACGAAACAAACTAGATAGCTTCTAGATACTGAACAAATTTTAGAGAGAGTTCATATATTATGATTATTGGTACTGTTATGTTCTCATTTTAATATTGTTATCTCTTTTTTAAATGTCTACTGGTAGTTGCTGCAATTTTCTTTTCAATTCCCAATCACTGCATAAAATTTGAGTTGATCACTGCACAATAACGATTTATCACCGCACAAATTGCCTATCACTACACGTTATAATACACCCTGAAGTGCTAGCTGTTGGTATTGATATCTGGGTGATTGCTGAACTAACGAACCGCTCGTTGCTCGTTCCTGAAAACGTATGACTGTAATGTTGGATAATCCGATTTCTTTCCCATTGGAACATTGAACAAATTTAACAATGTTTGCTTCTTTGACATTAATGACAATTGTTTTCAAAAATTCAATAATGTAAAGGAAATTTTGAAACTTAGTTTCATATGACATGACCGTCTTTTGAATATCTATTTGTCACAAGAAGGAAACACCACTCTGTTTGATTTAATTATACACTTGAAGTTGAAACATCTTAAATGTGAGACAGCCGAAAGAATTGCAACTTATTTACAAATTATTGTTTTCTATGAAAATTGCACTTGATGAGAGAGATAATTTGAAGTTGCCGCATCAGATTGAATTGAACTACAAGGCCACATTAAGAAAGGATAAGAATCTACATAACAAAATTTTCTATTTGCTTGAATGGCGTTTCCGTCAAACATTTGAATGCCACGCCTAAGTTTTTCCAATCTTTTTTAAATTTTTGCAGTGATTGAAAATTCTTAAAATAAACAATGAGATGTTCCACTGATCGTTTAAGAGTTGATAAGAGCTGTCATGTAATTTTCTTAACCATGGAATATGCAATAGAGCAATGTAAGATCCCTGTACAATCCAGTACTGCGAGCCATTATGTTTATAACTCATGCTCCCTGACGTTAAAAAGATTATTTCACAACCTTTCTCGTCAGTTATACCAGGATCCCCACCTGCTCTTCCCTTTTAACACCCTTCTTATCATCCAGACAGTTTTCAAACTCAAATGACATGGAAGATAAGAAATTTTAAACTGAATTACTTGTTTACGATCGATCCGGTCAACAAGTTTTTTGTAATACCAGCCGTCGTGTCATTTTCTGTTATGATGGTTTGTTGTATACAGTAGCTTCTTGGCATTCTGATCTCGTGGGGCAAATTCAAAAATTTATAACCAGATCTGAACTTTGATATGCACCACACCAGACAAAATATTTAAAAAATAAAGTTTTATAGAAATGCTCCTGAAAAGAATTAATACACTTCAGCAATGGAAAATATTAAAATGGGCATTTCCATCATTTTCCAATCACCTATAGGGCGTGGGACCAAAACCAAATCATTATCCAACACCTCCCCCCTCCCTACATTACCGCTTCAATCCATACTACCTGTTAAAGTACCAAGATTAGGCGTATCTTGTTAAGCAGTGCTTATATGGTTTGAATTGAAATCAAATGATCACTATGGAAGACTGAAGACTGCATAGGAAATAATATAACATTTGATATCATAATATTCATATACCAATTTGGGTTGGTTTTAGTCAGAGAGTGTTTATTGAGTAGTCAGAGAGTGTTTCTACAGCTTGTGTTTTAGTTTTAAAACTCATGTAAAAAAGACTGTTCTGTTGGATTTTAAGAAAGTCATTCTTGGATTTTTCACACCCAAGAAGCCTCTAAAAATGCCATGAAAAATAATTGTAACAACAAGAAATAGTTTTAGCATAACTATTCACTGCTTGAAATTACTTAAACTTTACACAGATTGATGTCTTGCAATAAGCCTCTTACCTTGCTAGAAACTCATTCTGAGTTTTTTTGCAGTAAAAAGAGGTCTAGATTGATTATAAAATAATATTTCTTCTAAAGATTCTTTCACTCCAAACCATACTTTGAAGACAACAAAACAGAGGTCTAGTAATCTACCTAAGGTAGAAAGGGTCTCAAAAATTAAGGATGAAGGTTCAAACCTGGTCCTAGAAAAGAAAACACATTACAGTGAATTATTAGCAAGCTTCAGTATAGAATTACTATGCACGGAGGGTTTCAGCATAGAAGAATATTTTTTTCTCACAGTATTCAAGCATTTCTGTGCATCTATTTCATTTTGAATGATTAATTAAGAACAGAAATGTAGCAGAATTTTCAAAAATTTGTTCAAAGGAAATTAAATGATTACTACATCCAATAAAACTTGATAGTTGCCTGTGAGAGTTACACAACTTAAATGATATTCAATTTCCCACCAAATGACTGTTTAGAAGGTGCAGATTCGTTTACAGATTTCTGCAAATGGACCTGAAGAAAGTAGACAAAAACATAACACATTTAAACCTATGTAAGATGCTATGAACATCAATATTTAGATACTTTCAAGTAAAACTGATGCTTATATAGTTTGAATATCAAACAATCACTTTTCTGAAAGCATTACGATTACAGTTATTATAACAAACATGTCAGCAAGGAAAAATATTTCTAAAATGCTAGACAAACATTTTTTTAAAACACAACCTTAACTGTCCAATCCAGCTACAACTACAAAATATTGTCAGAAGACAAACTACAGCTCTATCAATATATACAGTTGGCAACTTTTAATAGTTTTGTTTAACACTTCGGTGTGATGGAAGATAACAACAAAGCCAAGATCCAGAAAGAATACAGGTTTGTGTCATTCTGAGGACAGGATTATATTTACATTTATTTTGCATTTAAAAAAGTGAGGATCATTGGTACTGAAATCCCGTGAAAAAAATTGCAAAAATGCCACCACAACCTTTCCAATGATGAAGTCTCCACTGCCTATTTTTCTGCAGCATAATAGGTGGTTCTAAGTTTAATTTCATATTTTTGCAGTTGACTGGCATGGTGAACAACAGAAAAGACAAGCTAACTAAGTGTACGTAATTTACTTTTTCAATTTCTAAAAAAACCAGGATTATGCTCAGTAAAATATGCTAGACATATAATTCATTTTTCAGCCCATCAGCATTTTCACTGGCATATCAGCATATCATACATATGCGAATGTTCGATTGATCGAGTGTCAGTATTTAATAATGCAATGAATGACATGTTAAACCTCTTCAAAAGCTAAAAAACTAGAAGAAAATTATCACCATTATTAATCAAAGGAGAAATTTCAGCATTGCCAAAACATCAACAATCTATTTTAAATGGTAGACATTATAAAGGGAAGAAATTGCATTGTTTTGAAGAGTATTAACTTTGCTTCACCTGGATCAACGTTACACGAATCTGAGCTCTATGAGAGCAGGGTCATATTTCAAATGGCCTATCCTCCAAGATGTTTTCCAGAAACAAATGCTAAATCCACTGCCACTAAAAAAGAATTTACCCCTCTACACTTCACGGGGTTTCGTTTGCCTCTGCTTTTAGTGCTTGTTCGGTACGACCTGAGACATGGTTTTGATGCTTGAGCGATAGACCTGCCGGGCTTTGAGAGGTGATCACACGTGCAGGGGTTGCTGTTGAAGATGGCGGACGGGCATGTTGTTTTTCGTCAGCAATTACAACAGCTATACCACTCATTGCTGCAAATTTTTCAAATGCATTTAGTTTTATCAGTGCCTCATCTCTTTCTTTCCGCAGTCTTTCATTTTCGCTTCTGTAATCCTCTAGCTGATCTTCCAGGTTACCTTTCTCTTTCTCAAGAACGACGCGAAGTTTTGTCCTTTTAGATCGACTGGTCTGGGCATAACCACGATTCTTTATTGTTCTTCGGCGCTGCTTTAATTTCCAAACTTCACTTTCTGGGAGACCACGAAGTAAGGCATTCAAATCTTTGACGGGCATATTAGCAAGCTCTTCCTCAGTGAGGACAATTTGGTCTGGATTTGATTTTTCCTCATTTTCAGTTGACATCTTTATTTTGCTGACAAGGATGAGTGGGGCTGACTCAGTGCCAACTCAGCAAGACCATGCCAAGCCATAAGTAACGGTACGAGGTAGCCCTATAATAGAAAATGGCATGATTGATTGGTTAAAACAGAATTGATTATTCTTGTTGACGCCTTTCTGCTGACGCTGCAACCTCACGGCTGACATAAAGACGGACGGGCAAGAATAAAGTTTCTGATCAGGGCTCAAAGCCGGGAGGGTGGGTAAGGGAAGGGGGAGTGGCTTCCATTTTTTTGAAAAGTTACATCTATACCAGGTACACTATTCAGCAAAATTACATAGACGTACGGGGTGAGTTAAGGTGGGGGGGGGGATCTTAAATTGTTTGCTCGAAAAATTATAACGCCCAAATACGGAGTATACTTTAACACATGTGAGCTTCTAATATCTGTCAAAAGTTATTAAAATGTAACGTCATTAAAATAATAAGCATTTTCAGAATAAGCATTTAAGCATTTCATAAATTTTCATTAAAAAAAGCGAATCTCTTCCACGACATCAAATGAACATATCTATATTTTATCGATATCTTTTTGTTAACGTGATTTGCATCATTTTCAGCAATTCACACACTTTTTGCTTACCTGCCTATTCTTGTGATTATTGAACAGTTTGTGTTCCATTTCTTGGAGGTCAGAAACTCATAATCTAATTGATAGAAGGAGCTTTATGACGATTTCTGTCGAATTCTTAGCATTCACGCTTGCATTCCCATATCACGGCCAATAGCGTAACACAGTTTAGGACGCATTGATTCAGCGTTTTTCAGCCTTTTTTTCTACGGCACATCATTTGCGGATAAATTTTTTTCAATTTTTTAGACTAATTAAGTAAAATTGGATAATTTTCCACGGCACACTAGGCAATACCTCAAGGCATGCTAGTGTGTGGTAACACAGTGCTTGAAAACATTGCCTTTGTTTGATAACCAAGGGCTCCCAACAAAAGGGGCCCCAAGGTCTGATCTTTATTCCATATCTTTAAAGCTTTGAAATTTCTTCAACTTTCGAAAGTCTCTAAAACTCAGTTCCCCCTAGCTAACGAGAAAATAATTCTCGCTTTTATCATTTTCTATTGTGTTTGACATGCTCACACCATTGAATGTGATCTTCTTGCTGTCCGTGAATAGATGTCCCGTAGCAGATTTTTGCTTATGGCACTAGATGCCTCTGTTATGCCAAAGCACATACAATTTGTTGAGTCTCGATCACTTAATCGAGCATAGATTTCATCCAAAACTTTATCCATTACATTGTAGAATCAATTGAACAGATTTTTGCTTTCTAGATGCGTTTTGGGGTCTTTATCCTTGCAAAGAAAATAAATGTCCTGTCCACTGCCTTCACTGACTCCCACTTGCAAGCCCAGTGCGTTGCGCTTTGTCCAAATTACCTATATGACAGTTCATGTTCAACTTTTCTCTTGAAATTTCATTGGGGCGTTGGCCTCAAGGAAATTGTAGAGACCTTGAACAACACCAAGTCCATTTCTAATTGACTTACTTTCTGCAAGATTAAACTAATGTCTAAGGCAATGGACATAAATACTCAGCAGAGAACAGTCCTCCATTCGCTTTGACAAGCACTTGGCTTTGCCGCTCATTTTAGACTGTCAAAGCATTTGACAACAGGTTTCTACATACGCTCTTAGTCTTAAGCCTAATTTGTACAATTGCTGAAGACTGAGTTTTGTAAAATCTAGCAAAAACTTCCCTTCGGACACCATTCAGTACAAAACTGACACAAACTGACACTTATTGGTGCTGACGAAAGGCTGATATTTCAACAATTATGAGAGCACAATAGCCGCTTTCGTTTACTTCTTCTAAAATATTTTCAAGCGCTATTTGGGCTGTTGCTGTTCTTTTCGATTTTTTGCGTTTTTCCGACTTGATTTTTTCATCTCAGATATTTTTAGACATGTAGTTATTCTTATTCTCCTTGTTTTTGGAGAAGGCTCCTGCTGAATTTTAGTCTATATCACATTCATTTCTTGGAAATAAGGCATCAGTCGTGACATGACAAAACACGATATCTCTCCCCACAATATACAAGCGTTTCTTATAATGTTTTTTTCTATTTTTTATTCTAATCTGCACTTTCATTTGTGCAAAAACATTGCATAGAATGTCATTTTATTTAAAACCAGGGCCGTCGTAAAGGGAGTGTCACCACCTGTCAGCAAATAGAGGATGGCCCAATAACCAAACGGTGCTAAATTCTGTGGAAATGGAGCATCAAACATTACGTCACAATTTCTCGTTACATTGAAATTACTGTTACATGTACGTTATACAAAAGTTTTCAATTTAAAAAGCTTAAAGGCAATCTGTCACGACGTTGATTGATTATAAGAACAAAGGGATTTTTATTGTTTCCAGTCCCCCTTTAATCTATCGCATTGTAAAAAATATGGCGGAGCGCTGGAATTGTGTTTAGGCTATTGTTCCAGCTATTGTTCTCGTTAACCAATCCACAACGAGACAGATTGCCCTTAAGTATAATTGACACTCACTCGAGCAGTTGCTGCCAAAAACAGTATTTTCACTGGAATTAGGTTTTGCTTGGAAGGATTCTTGCTAATGGCAATGATTTAATCTTCAGAGCTCATATCCATCAACACAGAACTTTTTATCGTCAGTGTACGTTGTTTGTTACAGCTCAATTTTAAGCACATTAATTTCTTGCTTCCACTTAGATGAAATAGCTCCCTCAGAAGATCTTGCTACATCCCGCATCAAATCAGGCTATGAGGCTACATGCACTCATCGTGGGAAGTGACGAATGAACGTAGTTATACCGGCAACTCTAAGCTCTAAACGCTATATAAAACTCTAAGCCAGCAATTCTTACCCACCTGCTCGCGGGCCAACTCAGGCCCACAATAAGATTTCATCCTGCCCGCCGAATGTTTTTGCTTCAAAAAGTTTTCCTTGCAAGGACCGTTCCTTTTTCATGTCAACATTAAAATGTATAAAACTTTAGAACCTAGTTATGAAAAAACATTGAGAATGTTTCCTTGGAATTTCTCCCGTTAAAATCTATTTTAGGTGCAGTTTCTGGCTATCCTAAGTTTTATATAATCTAATTTTTTTACTAGTCTACACTACTATGCCACTACGAGGCTGCTTCCCACCAAAAAGTTATCCCTGGCATCAAGCCTGCGATTTCGTTGTGCATTGCACATTGAGCCAATCCCTCAAGCATCTTGCCAGCTCTGTGTCCTTCAAGGTCGTCATTGGCATCCCTCTTTCTGAAACTTATTTCATGAAAAAGCACACTAAAAATATTTTATAAAAAAAGAAATAATTGGCCTGTATATCTTTTCTGTAATTTAGTCTGATAAGTATGAGACCTGAATTTTATATTGAACAGCCTTTTTAACACAAGGTTTATAAAAGTCGAAGGCCCAGTGGCCCCCTAAGAATATCTATATGTTTTTCTGTCCCGGCACTCGAAAATTAAGAATCTATAGAGTGCGAGCTTCATCAAGATAAAATGAAGGACTTTAGCGATTGGGATAAGATGATTTCATATGTCATAATTTACACTTTTTAAAAATTAGGCTTGTTTGCTATAAATGATGAGAGGCTTCGTCCATCGTCATCCATTTTTGACAATCTTGGTGACTATTTGTAAACTTGTCTTGTTTATAATTTGGTAATGTTTATAGCATGAATTTCACTCCAACCGTGCAACACTCAGTAGGCTTATGTTCTGCTGTAACCAGCTAAAGGAATTTTATAAGGTCCTTGGTTTGGCAGGAGATTGAAACCATTCTTTTAGAATTCATAATGACAATTCCTGATTTGGTTTACAGATATGTTATTCTTACTTGCCTTGGAATCATCATGAAATAATGAATCTTGCAATTGTGAATCTTATAGAAAAGCGAAAATAGGTGTCGCTCAATTTTGGATGAAAGTTAAGGGCGTTGCCAGAAAAATATGGGACCACGCCCATATAGGAACCCACTCAAATTTTTGTCTAGATCCGCCACTGAACGTAATGAATTTCGTGTAGAGGCTTTGTAATATTTCTTCACTGGCGATTAAAAACGCAAACACCTGAAAAGAGGTCTCGTCTGCTGTAACGTATTTAACAGAATAAATCCAAAAATTATCAGCAAAAAGGGAACTTAGTCATAATGGTAGATGGAACGGAGCCTTATCGTATCTAAAACGTCATCAAACTGCGGGGATGGGAATGGCATTATTTCATATTTCATGATGATATCTTCCTATCATTTCATATTTCAAAATTAACAAAGCAAAGTATTTCGAAATTGTCAAATGTTCCATTCTGCCTTCAGGTGTCAGGAAAAGTTGGACCGACTCGCATACAAAATGGACTGAGTCTTCAATTCAAAACCAATCTTTGTAGCTAAAAATATTGAAAATGTACAAAGAATATGTTGAGATAAAAGCCAAAGAGCACTGTTCTTGCGTAAAAAATGGAATGCATTCTCTTTGGAACTGTTCATTTGGTACTTTTGCGGGAAATACACCGGCTGAAATATTTATTTTTGTTCTGCTCAACTTATTCTTTGGGAACAACGAAACAAATTCGAAACATATACGTACCAAAACTAATAGTTCGAGTCTCTTGTGTTGCGGGTACAACCGGGAGGGGCTCACAGACATGCCCGGCAGACACACAGTGCTAAAAGGACTTTTGAACTTTGAATTTTGAGGCATTTGTTTTGGCTCTGCTGACCGCCTAGAGCCCTAATGAGTGCGTCTCTCCCCTTTCCTCTTTCATTCTCCTTCGCAATTCCTTCCCCCGTTCTTCATCCTTTGACTGTCTGAGGCTCTGGCACCCAGGGTAAGATTTCGCTAACCGTGAATTTTTCATGTTTCCGGAAACGCAAATTCAGGTCAATTGCCAAAATTTTTCCAAGGCTTAAAATGATCAGTGGCCTTTCATCTTATGATTTAAACCTTAAAAATTGAAATGTTTGGTTAAAATGTAGCGAATTTCTAAACGTCATCAGCAACTGAAAAAATATATCTATTGACTAAAAGGGCAATAAGTTAATATTACTATTCTACAAAAAGAGCTACCAAAGCAGACGAAATGCAAACTTATATCGTTGAATTACACTTAATATGGGCGTGTTTGATACGGACATGGGTGTGGTCACATTTCATGTCATACGTCGATCTGGCCCTTGCTATGTTAGCACGCAAATTTATTCTTTGAATATTCTTCTTTGTATTGCGATGAACAATTTTTCAAGGGGATAATTCATTTGCGTCATCTTCCAACTTTTTGAACATTTTTGTCAAGCTAAATTTATCCAGACTAATTTCAATCCTAGCTTCAAGAATATCCAAACAATGAAAATGATTTCGTCAGTTACAATCCGAATCTTCAAGGGCCAAATTTGGTTACGGAAATTTGCAATATTGATCATAAATTATATCTTTATTTCATATTGAAGACCGGGACAGCGCAAATTTCGTGTCTATCGCCAGATTTGGAAATTTTGTCCCAGATTTCAAAATCTATGCAGTTAAGTTGCATAAGGTAAAACAAGGAACAAGTCGATCAATACCATCACTTTCCGCATGTAGATAGTCATTTAGGGATAAAGTTTTATTATTAAAACTTGCTCCAAAGAATGCAAAACGTCGAACTTGAAGTATTGAAATTATAGAAAATTTGTCCTTCCGTGGCAACCATGGTGCCGCCTCAGGTAGTAACTTTTTTCTACCTTTGTCTCAATATACCGATCTATAGGGTTGCAAAATTTCAGGGACTGCCACCATAAGTATAAAGAAACAAAGAGAAGATAAAAAGTGCATTTTAAATATTTTTCAAGCTAAGACAAGACTTTTTCTTTATCCCCCCCCCTCATACTAACATGAAATGCTTCTATTTGATTAAAATACAACAAAGAAATTTTGTCGGAAAATTTTTTCTTTCTGGCCCCCTCTAGAATTCATTGGCCACGACGCCCCTGATTCTTGCAGGAAAGAATTACTGAAAGTGTAGGCTCAACTATCTAAAGTATTTTTATTACGTTTAGGGCCGGTGTAGTATGCTAATCGGTCCCCCATGCAAAAGTGTCCCCTTTGAGGCGATACGTATATGCGTTTCAGTAGCCTTCGTGAAACGGGTGGCGTTTCAGTGACCAAGTGGTAATGGCGGAAGTGTATAGCGAAGCTTCGAGAAAAAGTTCAAGATGCTGATATATTCTAAAGTTCAAGATGACTGTTGAATTTACTGGAAATCCAAAAATATATTATTTATAATGCAAAGATTGCTTAGATTTCTTGCGGTAGATGATAATAGTAAGCCGAAATAGAAAGTTGATACGGTGAGTTTAGGCCCATCAGCTTGATTCGTGAAATCGTGGCAAAAATTGATGGTTTATTCACAAGAGACGCTCCATTGTGTTTAAAATCAAATTTTTTTACTCGTGCATACTTGATTGTAAAGAAAAGCTATGTACAAATCTAACATTAATTGCATATGAAAGGCGTGAATGTTGACATATAATTTATTCGTCCCTGCTCTGTTTGGCCTAAGCCTTGCTACAATTTGAATATATAGTAAACTTTATCGTGAATATCGACATTGTCTTTAATCATGCCCATTTAATAGTATTTTTTCCAAGATGCTGCTACTGAAAAGCTATGGGGCTAGTGCCCCTCGAAGCATCCATACATTAGACGGGGAAAGTATTCTACCCCATGTTGAAAGGGACAGCCCCTCCATCAAACTTTATGACACCTCTGAAAAAAGTTATCAAAGTCTCTAGAATCAAGGCGGAATTTTCGCATCCTTGCTTTTCAACTAAGAGACAAGGTAGGCAAAGTATTTAGATGTGTATATAAACTGTATATTTTTCAAGTTTAGGCATCTTCTGTATCAATAAATGATCCAAATCCCCCTATTGATTTTTTTAAATTGAGGAAATTTTGCTCTGAAAACATTTTATCTTGAATATTCTGTACTGATATTTACAAGTATAAACATAAAATATTGCTAATTCTGTTTTGTTTAAGAGTTAATATTGTTCAGAATGTCTGCTTTTCAATTTGGATGTTCTTGACATTGACAATTATTGTTCTTGGTTTTTCAAACACTCTCTATTGATGCTGAGCTGAGCATTTTCTTTTTCAAAGAATACATCTTCTGAAAACTCTTACTCACTAAACGTAAACAAGACAACAATAGATGTTTTGGATAGGGCAATCAGTTTTTAGGTAAATGTCCCCCTATTGTTTTATAGTGTTCTATAGAGGGGACACTTTTGCATAGTGTCGTTTTGCTATGCGTTTCGGTCCCCCCGGACACTTTTGCATAACAAAACTGTTTTGCACTTACGCGTACAGTTTTGTTATGCAAAAGTGTCCCCCTATTGTTTTGTAGAGGGGACACTTTTGCATAGTGTCGTTTTGCTATGCGTTTCGGTCCCCCCGGACACTTTTGCATAACAAAACTGTTTTGCACTTACGCGTACAGTTTTGTTATGCAAAAGTGTCCCCCTATTGTTTTGTAGAGGGGACACTTTTGCATAGTGTCGTTTTGCTATGCGTTTCGGTCCCCCCGGACACTTTCGCATACAGTTTTGTTATGCAAAAGTGTCCCCCTATTGTTTTATAGAGGGGACACTTTTGCATAGTGTCGTTTTGCTATGCGTTTCGGTCCCCCGGACACTTTCGCATGGGGGGACCGAAACGCATATTACACCGGATCCACTTTCCTAGCCCGAGTTTTAAGATCGTCGTTAAGATGTTTTAAACATAAACTCTTTTTTGAACGAATTAATTTCAAATGCTTTAATATTTATTGGTAATACTTCAATATTGAAGCCTTTTCGGGCCCTAACGGGATAAAGCCTACTTGGAATGATGCATTATCGTTAAAAGATTGAATAAAATAATTTTGAGCACGGGCCCTTTCCGGGGCCCTGGCCTCTATCGGCACTGCTCATTACGTTCAAGACGTTGTTGTAAATTATATCTTTACGTTTCGCGGAAAACAGGGCAGTCGTTTGGTAAATAACCCCGTGGAAGGCCAATAGAAAACGAATTTAAGTGTTATTCTCGAATCTCACCTTACTTTTTTCTCGGTAGGGTTTTCGAAGCTTTTGGAAATTGTCCGGAGGTTGAACTAACGAACCACACAGACTGGAGTCGACGGGGCGTCCATCATATAAATAGATCAGAGAGAGAGTTTATTGTCTCTTGAAAAGAATATTCTAACAATAGATAGTTGTGGTGATAAGATTATTTTTTGGAAAAATTCTTCCTCGGAATAGAAGCATGAATAATAAAAGAAAATCATTATTCTTGTTTAATTTTTCTTTCGTCTTCCGTCTAACTTTGTTTAACGTCTTTCAATCACTGCTGAGCTGATCAACGGAAGAGTTATGTCAGTAATCCAGCATCTAGTGCTGGTACTGTCAATGCCAGTTTCAGTCATGGCATTTTTAACATACTCAGTAGTGGGGGAATTGCCCCAGGGGACCTTAAGAGTCCCCCCCCCCCGCCCCAAGGAGAAACATAATCCTTTCACCCCTATATGCCAAGCCACTATGGGCCTCTTTAAAAATAAAATAATATAGATGATGGCAAATAGAAACAGAATATTCTTTTTCTAACATCATGATGTTTTGGTGACATAGCTCCACTACTACAAGTTCAAACTGTTGAACAAGCTATGCCCTCAGTTTTGAAGACTTTCAGATTCTTACTGCAAAATATTTGATAAAATATATTTTCTGGTATAGTTTCTGATCTAAAACCTTTCATAAAAAGAGATCAATTTTCTTTTTTTAAAAACAATATGCTAGAAGTTTTTAAAGATATTTTATAATAGTAATTAGTGTCAATTTTAAAGCCTAAAGACTCAATCCCAATCAGTATGAAGGCAGCAAAGTATCATGGAAATTTTGCTAAATGTAATAAATTGCAAATAATGCAAAGATTTAAAATCCGCCTTCCATGCTAAATTGCTAACTTCTCTTAGCAAATGTCCTCAGAGTTGTCTTATACATGATATATGTTTGAAACAACTCATCTAGCCCTTGCAACAAACAGGGATCTCTTAGCATAAGCATATCTTAGCATATATCTTGAGGTGAACATTGGTCCTCTTGAAAATTGCCCAAATTGCCCTACCACTGAATATTCCTTAAAATATGCCCTGGTTTCAGCTGAAGGAAACATGTATTGTTTGAACTCACAGGAGTAAGACAAACAACCGGCGAGCTACACAAAGAAAAATTGCAGCAAGAATTAAAAAGATATGATCGATACAAGACAAATTCATGGCGGACATTTTCCATACTTTTGTACCCAAGTTTACTTATGCATACCAAATGCCTTTCAGCTTCATGTTAAATAGGTTTGTCTCGAAACATCACGTTTGTCTCTATTCGAACGAAACTTATTTTTTTTAGTTAAATCTCAATTTAAAGACGAAATAAAATGACGACAATGCAAGAGTATGTCCGATATCAAAGAAACAACTTGCGTCCAAGATATATTCATTCACAAAGCAAGCATACAAATTAATCAAGCACAGGACGTATGAGCATGTCTACTTAGCGATAGCTATTGAGAAAAAAAGAGAAAATGTAAAGTCTGCGCTAATGTAAGGTAATAGTTCCACTACTGCGCCCATGCCAGTGACGGGTCCAAAGAGTTGATGGTCCAATTACTTGCCCCAACGACGGCGACTGGACTGACGGGCCCTAAGGTCTGCAGAGAAATAAACCTTACATCAATTTATCTTCAAAAGGTATAAATTTTTATGCTGTGCATCCCAAAATACGACAAAGACCATACGACCATACCTTTATCAAGATAAAGCTCAAGATGTCGATGTTCAAGAGTAGCGGATTTGATTGAAGAACTTTTCAGCAAATGAACATTAATGCTAAATGCAATCCGAACATCAATCGCAAACATTTAAGCTGGACATCTATTTAGATTTTATACAAAATATTTTTATATGATGCAACAGTCAACAAGATGTCTTGCAAATGCCTTATTAAAATATTTGATGATCAAGTAGGGTTTAAAAGTCATGAAAACCTTTCATCATCTGATCTCTGTTTTCTAACCCCTCCTCTTGCATGTCCTCGAATTGGTCCTCCTCTGAATTCTCGTCCTCGTCTTCTTCGTATTCTCGAGCTTAAAGGTGGAATCGGTTTTATCATGAAAGAACGCAGAAAAGGTTTTGTACAGTTTTTTTTCAAGCTTACGATAAAATAATCTAATGAGTGAAATAAAAAAAAAAATTTGAAGCCGAAAAAAAAATATAATCGCAATCAACCATTTTCTTTTGAATTGGAGAAGCAAAATAACATCTTCAATCAACTAAAAAACTTTAGGACAAGTAGATAGCAAACTTATCTGAATTCGAATGTCTATAACGCCATATATTTATTGAAGATACGCCAGAGTTGTTATATCTAAGCCTGATGTGAAAATAGACCCCAATAAAGGTTTATGAACCAATCCAAGATACCCTAGAATGCTAAGAAAACTTTGAACTTCTAACACATTTCGCTGAAAAAGTCATTAGCTCACTGAATCCGTAAAACTGTTCAAGGGGTAAAGTAGATTCAATAAATTGTTGCTAAAATAAACGCGGTTGATTTAGGGGCGAAGCAAAGTTAAGATGAAGTTAAAGAAAGATACCCTTACCGTTTGAATACGCTACAAAAACTGCACAAATCAGTAGCAAAAAGACTAGACACTTCATCTTTAACTCTATGGATGCAAACATATTTCAGTTGAATATGGATAGAAATTTAAAGGAAAGGCTTTACTAAACGCAATTTCCCTAAAGCTTCCAAGCCATGTTGGCATTAACGAAACTAATTACAATTCAGCCTTTATGTTTCTTTTGCAATTGATTGCATCTATTTTACTTATGTTGTTGCCCTAGGCGATGCTTTCTATTCAAATGTACTTTCTTACGAAACTTTTCGATAATAGCTTCAACTGTCTGGGCAGAGATCGATATCTCCTAACCAAAATAGTTTCAGTATACCTTATTTTGATTTTATTTTCAACGAAGCCATGCAGAAAAAACATTACACTGAGGGCAGAAAAAGAATGAAATGAAATTTTCTGGAGAGAATTACTACTCATGGGCTTGCTCTGTATATACTGTGATTTTATATTTATCTTACCCAAATATGAATTCAACAAGGCAACTAATTGTTAAGATTACTTCTTTTCTCACAACGATAAGATTACATGTTGAGTAAATTACATACTATCTCACAACGAGTCCGTACGGTTTTTAAACACATAGAAGATACATTTGATCAACCTTTATAATCTAAATTGCATTCTGGGAAATCAAAATTTGCATTGTGTCTTTTTCAATTATTATCGAAATGCGTAAAATCAGAGCAAGAACAACGTATCATTGAAATTTCTTAAGGGTTTAAATGTTAAAAGACACAACGATTCTCTTGTAAACAGAGAATGATTCTATCAAAATTTCAAATGCAAAAAGTTTACAAAAAACAAGAATCTGTGCTTCTTCGAATGGTTATGGAAAATCGCTACATTTTACGATTCGAAGAGTTTGATGTTCTTCAGGAAGGGCAGTATCGCATGATTGTAGTAACGAAGAAATTGTTTCCTTGTCAGCTGGTTTCGTTGACTTTAACTACAGGCTGATTCGAAAACACAATTCATTTTTAAGACATTTTTTCTAGAAGCCTACATTTTACCTTAGATCAATCCAATCTAGATGATCATTGTAAAGTAAATGATGTTACTATGAACATGAAATTTTGTAAAAAAATACATTCTACGAAAAGTAAAAATGTCCAATAATAAAAATCTGTAACCGAAAGAAAAAAAGGAAAAGAAATAAACAACATAACGGAATACTTTGTCAGTAAACCAACCTTTTCACGTTCAGGGACTTGTTCTTTGCAAAAGATTCTATATAAAAGGATAAAACGACATGTGAAAATTGAACATCAGACATTATAATAAGCAAGATAGCAAATGTTTGTTGAAATTGTTATCGTTAATAAAGATCTAGAACAAATATGAAACAAGTAAAACTGCTAGAATCTAAAACAGAAAACGTAGTCATACCTATAACTCTGCAACCATACAGTCTGACGGATCTTCAAAAATCGCGACTTTTATGCCACTGTCTGTTCATCCTGCATATAACCGCTTTCTTTTGAATATTACCACGAGAGGGAACTTCAGAGAATAAAGTCACATACCAATAAAACAGTTCATTTAGAGTTTGCCAGATAATCTTCTGAAAAAACAAAGCTCGGCCATTGTTGCGAACTTCTTCCTGTCCAGAAAACATCTTAATTTTGTCAACATTTTACAATTTGAGGCATCTGATACAAAAGGTCGTACGATAAGAAATGAGATTTGGGAAGATTCGACCAACCACACAGATATCAATGTATTTCTATTTAACAAATCTTTTTTATTTCTAACCACATAAGCAATCAGATAGCTTTCCTATCATCTATTAGTATTTTGGGTCCAAAGATTTTGAATTCTGTTCCAAATGAAATAGTATCATCAAAAAACTCAAATCAATTTAAAGTTCTTAAGAAAGATTGGTATTGCGGAAATCAACGCACCTGTGTAACGCTGGCAGACAATAACTTCCATAATGTATTTTATACCTTTAAGCCTGCGTTTGAATTGAAAGGGGGCGAGAAGAATAACTATGCGTAGAAGCCGGATATACGTTGATAAATGAATAGCTGTCGTCGAGAAAGTCGTGAAACTGAAGTCCATATAACAAAGAAGACAAAGCAGAAAGACCAGATGGAAATAAAATGATCTACGAAATGAAGAGGGTGGAGGGCCAATAGGAAGCCCAGTGAGAATGAGAGAAGCTCTAGCAAATGAAGCGGCTACAATCCCAATAGAAAAAACAGCTACAATAAGACCAGCTCCACCAAATGAAGCAGTTAAAACACCAAAAGAAAGACCAGTTTGATGGGAAAAAACTCCACCAAATGAAATGGATAGAGCACCAATAGGAAAAACATTCAGATTATGACACCTTTCACGAAATGAAGCGGAGAGAGTACCATTAGAAAAACCAGTGTGAATGGAAGAAGCTCCAACAATTCAAGGAGAGAGAATCCCTATAGAAAGAACAGCTACAATATGACTAGCTTCGCGAAATTAATAAACATGCCAAAATAGTGATTGACATTTAATTTATTGAATTAAACCTTGCATGAGCCACCCTTCCTATTATTTTTCTGAAGGCTGCACAGTTTCGCGACATTTCGATCCGAAAAAACGAAAAGCAATCGCTGCCTCTCTATTCATTTTATCTTAAGATATTTTCACTGTCATCGCGGTCTTTCAAGACGAGCGTTGCATCCCATATCAAGGCCGTGCCCTAAAATCGTCTCATTGGACATTCTTGTAGCTCCTCTGTGTTACAGGCTCTTCGTTGACGCTTGATGCCTCTTCTTTCACACAGAAATCGTTATATTTCGTAATATAGTCCATAATTGAAGTGTAACTGATTTTAACAAACGCGATTGTTGAAACGAAGGAAACCAGCCCGAGAAAACAAAAACGATGCGATTATATAATTTTGGCGCTCTTCTACCAACTGCGCGTGTCTAGAGCCAACAACGTTGCCTGAGGTGTTCAAAGTTTGAGTGACCATGAATTGACCGAAGTTATTCGAAAAATGCACTGTGCAATCAACAACGTGATATCAACAACGCAAAATCTGGTATAGAGACTACATCAAATTTGACATGAAATCACTCAAGTTTGATCTTATGCAGGCCCTATGGGATAAATTGTTATATATTCATGACACAAATTCTGCATGGAAGATATTCAGAGAGCATCCCACTGCCATTATTGATAATCATGCCTCATTGAAAGAGCGCATTGTTAGAGGACGTGACTGCCCGTGGTTGGGTCGTAACCTCAAGAAAGCCATGAGGGAAAGGGATTTCCTTTTATCAAAGCTAAAATATCTGGCACAGAAAAGGACTGGTCGGCATATAAAAGGAACGTAATTTAGTGACAAAGATGCAGAGACAAAACATCATAAAGTGCAATCAAGAACTACTCAAACAGGCAAATAATCCAAAAAAGTTGTGGAAACCAATGAAAAATGTTTTCCAGTTAGGAAAAGTGAGAGTATGATTTTTAATTTTTGGTTCCATTTTCGCAGGCCCTAAAATAAGCGTGGACCTAACTCACTTTGTGGCGTTGTAAATTAAAATTGTGGCCCTGTAATTGTAGAAAGTGTGGATTTGTAAATAATGCATGTTCTTAAAAGTGCAGCATAAAATACCAATCGAAACGCCTAAGAAAGAAATGGGAATATTTTTCCAATTCGCAATGAATGCCCAATCCCAGCCTTATGTATAGCATCATTTTTTATGAGAAAATTGCGATAATAAGAAATAAGCAATGGATAATAAAAAAGAATTGAGAAATTTCAGAGCTCGAAGCTTCAGTACATGCGGAGAAAAATCAATTGCGCTTTACGATATTGTTGTGTGCTATTTTGAAGTAAGATGGACCCTGTATACAGCTTTAACTTCAAGACATCATCTCAATTTAGTTTGCTTTTATGACTTGCTTCAAAAAACACACTGAGCCTTCAGACCAAGACCGAGATTATGATTTCCTGCCCGTAATGTATTTTGAGGTTTTTATGTGATATCTTTCAGTAGATTTCAAAAAAGTTATAAACCATTTCAACTAAGGTGTTTTAAATTGGAGATGCATTGGAAAGATTCCTCTCAAGGCTACAGCAGCTGAACGATTATAAGCCTCTCGGTGGTAGCTGGGAGGAATATTCAATTGGGAATGTTGCATAACAGGGACTAAAGTCCTCCTCAGCTTTTTCGCAATAATAGGTTAGAAAATGTTTTGAAAGTTTACGCTAACGAACGCATTAGTAGCAGTTCTGCTGGGAACACGTGTTTGTTCTTTTTGATGGTGCCTTATCTTGTGTGATCAAATATAAATTTGTATTTAATTTACTTACTCGGGAATGAAATACCAATGCAATATAAAGGGCATAAAGCTCCCTCAGAAAAACTGTCATAGACATCAGAAAGGTCAGTCATGAGGCTACGTTCCCACATCATTGAGAGCGAGTTGGGCCGTTGGTGCTTCGGCGCCAATCGCTCAACCTACCATAAAGGGGTAACTAAGGGAAGTTACACAATAACGCCCAAAGATGATTGATAATTGGGAGGGAATGGACAGGAAAGCCTCTTTTCCCCACTAATAGCCGATGCACCAGTCCTACCTAATAGCATCAGAAAACTCTAAGAAGCATAAAAGATGCCTAAAGGTATGAGAGTTTTTAACGATGCCATAAAAGAAACTCAACACGCAAAGTGACATTGAAAAGGCACTTGCATAAAGAAACAAAATGAGGGAGGGAGGGCTGGGAAAATGCAATAAAACAGCTTAGTTGTATTGTGGCTTTACCAAGTAAGGTGAGACCCATGCTATGCCAAAACCTTAAATACCCCTAGATTAACCAAGGGAATGAAAACACCACGAAACACACATCTTACCCTAGTTATACAAATCGAATCCTCAGGAGGCCAAAAGACTCTCCCGCATTGCCCTTGCCCAAAAACGCGAGGAAGCGTGGCACAAGAGACCAAAACGAATATAATAACAATCTCAAGTGAATTAGCTCAAAAGCCCCTCGTGAAATTAACTCTGATAAAATTTCATTTAATCATCATTTTATCTAACTCGGTTTTGTATTTTTATGTTAATTGAAATCTTCTCTAAATCGTTATGTTTATGAATAAGGACAGAAAATAGCTAATACTTTCTGAAAGGAGTGGTTTCCGGTGTTTCGAAGGGCGTAACCGTAAAGAAATTTAGGGGCAATCCTGCTAGTCCCGTTCCAGCCACTCCCTTGTGGGCTGGTGCCAGTGTGACCTGATCTAGCGTAATATTAACATGATATTGGCAAAAAATCGTCATTTAGCATAAAATCTAGCATAATTTGGAATCTAGCATAACTCTGGCATAATTCTGATATTATTTAAAAGAAACATTGTTTCCATTGATCCATTGTCTATCGTTACCAAATGCATACACTTTATAACAGCATCTGTGATTTCATTTTGGGAGTAAATTGTGACTTCCCACCTTCAGAATTTTACTAGTTTTTTTGAATGGTTGGCAGCCACATATTTTGTGGTTGGAAGTCAAATGCAGCAGCTAAACGCAGAATACCAGTAACAGTAAATAACAGTATGACTGTAGTATGAAGAATCGATTAAACAACTGAATTTACTGATTGTTAAGGCTCTTGGCGGTTAGTAGAGCCAAAGAAGATATCCCAAAATTCAAAGTTAAATTTTGATTGCGATATCTCTCCCAATAATTAGCAAAAATTTAGCTTTTTGTATTCTGCGTTTAGCTGCTGCATTTGACTTCCAACCACAAAATATGTGGCTGCCAACCATTCAAAACAACTAGTAAAATTCTGAAGGTGGGAAGTCACAATTTACTCCCAAAATGAAATCACAGATGCTGTTATAAAGTGTATGCATTTGGTAACGATAGACAATGGATCAATGGAAACAATGTTTCTTTTAAATAATATCAGAATTATGCCAGAGTTATGCTAGATTCCAAATTATGCTAGATTTTATGCTAAATGACGATTTTTTGCCAATATCATGTTAATATTACGCTAGATCAGGTCACACTGGCACCAGCCCACAAGGGAGTGGCTGGAACGGGACTAGCAGGATTGCCCCTAAATTTCTTTACGATTACGCCCTTCGAAACACCGGAAACCACTCCTTTCAGAAAGTATTAGCTATTTTCTGTCCTTATTCATAAACATAACGATTTAGAGAAGATTTCAATTAACATAAAAATACAAAACCGAGTTAGATAAAATGATGATTAAATGAAATTTTATCAGAGTTAATTTCACGAGGGGCTTTTGAGCTAATTCACTTGAGATTGTTATTATATTCGTTTTGGTCTCTTGTGCCACGCTTCCTCGCGTTTTTGGGCAAGGGCAATGCGGGAGAGTCTTTTGGCCTCCTGAGGATTCGATTTGTATAACTAGGGTAAGATGTGTGTTTCGTGGTGTTTTCATTCCCTTGGTTAATCTAGGGGTATTTAAGGTTTTGGCATAGCATGGGTCTCACCTTACTTGGTAAATCCACAATGCAACTAGGCTGTTTTATTGCATTTTCCCAGCCCTCCCTCCCTCATTTTGTTTCTTTATGCAAATGCCTTTTCAATGTCACTTTGCGTGTTGATTTTTTTTTATGGCATCGTTAAAAACTCTCATACCTTTAGGCATCTTTTATGCTTCTTAGAGTTTTCTGATGCTATTAGGTAGGACTGGTGCATCGGCTATTAGTGGGGAAAAGAGGCTTTCCTGTCCATTCCCTCCCAATTATCAATCATCTTTGGGCGTTATTGTGTAACTACCCTTAGTAACCCCTTTATGGTAGGTTAAGCGATTGGCGCCGAAGCACCAACGGCCCAACTCGCTCTCGATGATGTGGGAACGTAGCCTCATGACTGACCTTTCTGATGTCTATGACAGTTTTTCTGAGGGAGCTTTATGCCCTTTATATTGCATTGGTATTTCATTTCCGAGTAAGTAAATTAAATACAAATTTATCTTTGATCACACAAGATAAAGCACCATCAAAAAGAACAAACACGTGTTCCCAGCAGAACTGCTACTAATGCGTTCGTTAGCGTAAACTTTCAAAACATTTTCTAACCTATTATTGCGAAAAAGCTGAGGAAGACTTTAGTCCCTATTATGCAACATTCCCAATTGAATATTCCTCCCAGCTACCACCGAGAGGCTTATAATCGTTCAGCTGCTGTAGCCTTGAGAGGAATCTTTCCAATGCATCTCCAATTTAAAACACCTTAGTTGAAATGGTTTATAACTTTTTTGAAATCTACTGAAAGATATCACATAAAAACCCCAAAATACATTACGGGCAGGAAATCATAATCTCGGTCTTGGTCTGAAGGCTCAGTGTGTTTTTTGAAGCAAGCCATAAAAGCAAACTAAATTGAGATGATGTCTTGAAGTTAAAGCTGTATACAGGGTCCATCTTACTTCAAAATAGCACACAACAATATCGTAAAGCGCAATTGATTTTTCTCCGCATGTACTGAAGCTTCGAGCTCTGAAATTTCTCAATTCTTTTTTATTATCCATTGCTTATTTCTTATTATCGCAATTTTCTCATAAAAAATGATGCTATACATAAGGCTGGGATTGGGCATTCATTGCGAATTGGAAAAATATTCCCATTTCTTTCTTAGGCGTTTCGATTGGTATTTTATGCTGCACTTTTAAGAACATGCATTATTTACAAATCCACACTTTCTACAATTACAGGGCCACAATTTTAATTTACAACGCCACAAAGTGAGTTAGGTCCACGCTTATTTTAGGGCCTGCGAAAATGGAACCAAAAATTAAAAATCATACTCTCACTTTTCCTAACTGGAAAACATTTTTCATTGGTTTCCACAACTTTTTTGGATTATTTGCCTGTTTGAGTAGTTCTTGATTGCACTTTATGATGTTTTGTCTCTGCATCTTTGTCACTAAATTACGTTCCTTTTATATGCCGACCAGTCCTTTTCTGTGCCAGATATTTTAGCTTTGATAAAAGGAAATCCCTTTCCCTCATGGCTTTCTTGAGGTTACGACCCAACCACGGGCAGTCACGTCCTCTAACAATGCGCTCTTTCAATGAGGCATGATTATCAATAATGGCAGTGGGATGCTCTCTGAATATCTTCCATGCAGAATTTGTGTCATGAATATATAACAATTTATCCCATAGGGCCTGCATAAGATCAAACTTGAGTGATTTCATGTCAAATTTGATGTAGTCTCTATACCAGATTTTGCGTTGTTGATATCACGTTGTTGATTGCACAGTGCATTTTTCGAATAACTTCGGTCAATTCATGGTCACTAAAACTTTGAACACCTCAGACAACGTTGTTGGCTCTAGACACGCGCAGTTGGTAGAAGAGCGCCAAAATTATATAATCGCATCGTTTTTGTTTTCTCGGGCTGGTTTCCTTCGTTTCAACAATCGCGTTTGTTAAAATCAGTTACACTTCAATTATGGACTATATTACGAAATATAACGATTTCTGTGTGAAAGAAGAGGCATCAAGCGTCAACGAAGAGCCTGTAACACAGAGGAGCTACAAGAATGTCCAATGAGACGATTTTAGGGCACGGCCTTGATATGGGATGCAACGCTCGTCTTGAAAGACCGCGATGACAGTGAAAATATCTTAAGATAAAATGGATAGAGAGGCAGCGATTGCCTTTCGTTTTTTCGGATCGAAATGTCGCGAAACTGTGCAGCCTTCAGAAAAATAATAGGAAGAATGGCTCATGCATTGGGGCTAGTGGAGCTTCGCGCCACCAAAGATTTCCAAAAATAGATTTAAGGTTTAATTCAACAAATTAAATGTCAATCACTATTTTGGCATGTTTATTAATTTCGCGAAGCTAGTCATATTGTAGCTGTTCTTTCTATAGGGATTCTCTCTCCTTGAATTGTTGGAGCTTGTTCCATTCACACTGGTTTTTCTAATGGTACTCTCTCCGCTTCATTTCGTGAAAGGTGTCATAATCTGAATGTTTTTCCTATTGGTGCTCTATCCATTTCATTTGGTGGAGTTTTTTCCCCTCAAACTGGTCTTTCTTTTGGTGTTCTAACTGCTTCATTTGGTGGAGCTGGTCTTATTGTAGCTGTTTTTTCTATTGGGATTGTAGCCGCTTCATTTGCTAGAGCTTCTCTAATTCTCACTGGGCTTTCTATTGGCCCTCCACCCTCTTCATTTCGTAGATCATTTTATTTCCATCTGGTCTTTCTGCTTTGTCTTCTTTGTTATATGGACTTCAGTTTCATGACTTTCTCGACGACAGCTATTCATTTATCAACGTATATCCGGCTTCTACGCATAGTTATTCTTCTCGCCCCCTTTCAATTCAAACGCAGGCTTAAAGGTATAAAATACATTATGGAAGTTATTGACTGCCAGCGTTACACAGGTGCGTTGATTTCCGCAATACCAATCTTTCTTAAGAACTTTAAATTGATTTGAGTTTTTTGATGATATTATTTCATTTGGAACAGAATTCAAAATCTTTGGACCCAAAATACTAATAGATTTGGTGCCATAGCTTGTAGTTGTAACCTTGGGACTAGATCGAGTATCAATTTTCCGAAAGTTAAAGCCATTGGGTTTTGCTAGCATCCTTATAAAGTGAATATGAAATATAGTAGATTCAGAAATGAATAGAAGTTTGGAATACGATGTATTGTAATCTGAGAAGACTAATCGTAGGGCACTCTCGTTTACTTTCTCGAGCTTCCTTTCCCTTGCATTACTGCAAAATAACCAGATGAGGGGCAGTAAATGAGGTAAAAAAGAAAAAACGAATTTACAATAACCACACTTTCTTTGCTACCAATGAACCGAGTTGGTCTTTTGATTACATTTAGCTTTATGGCAGCTTTTTTGTATACTTTATCCATATTGAAGTCAAATTTTAGTTGTTAATCGTTCAAAGAAAAAGATGATAGGAAAGCTATCTGATTGCTTATGTGGTTAGAAATAAAAAAGATTTGTTAAATAGAAATACATCGATATCTGTGTGGTTGGTCGAATCTTCCCAAATCTCATTTCTTATCGTACGACCTTTTGTATTAGATGCCTCAAATTGTAAAATGTTGACAAAATTAAATTGTGTTCTGGACAGGAAGAAGTTCGCAACAATGGCCGAGCTTTGTTTTTTCAGAAGATTATATGGTAAACTCTAAATGAACTGCTTTATTGGTATGTGACTTTATTCTCTGAAGTTCCCTCTCGTGGTAATATTCAAAAGAAAGCGGTTATAGGCAGGATGAACAGACAGTGGCATAAAAGTCGCGATTTTTGAAGATCCGTCAGACTGTATGGTTGCAGAGTTATAGGTATGACTACGTTTTCTGTTTTAGATTCTAGCAGTTTTACTTGTTTCATATTAGTTCTAGATCTTTATTAACGATAACAATTTCAACAAACATTTGCTATCTTGCTTATTATAATGTCTGATGTTCAATTTTCACATGTCGTTTTATCCTTTTATATAGAATCTTTTGCAAAGAACAAGTCCCTGAACGTGAAAAGGTTGGTTTACTGACAAAGTATTCCGTTATGTTGTTTATTTCTTTTCCTTTTTTTCTTTCGGTTACAGTTTTTTATTATTGGACATTTTTACTTTTCGTAGAATGTATTTTTTTACAAAATTTCATGTTCATAGTAACATCATTTACTTTACAATGATCATCTAGCTTGGATTGATCTCAGGTAAAATGTAGGCTTCTAGAAAAAATGTCTTAAAAATGAATTGTGTTTTCGAATCAGCCTGTAGTTAAAGTCAACGAAACCAGCTGACAAGGAAACAATTTCTTCGTTACTACAATCATGCGATATTGCCCTTCTTGAAGAACATCAAACTCTTCGAATCGTAAAATGTAGCGATTTTCCATAACCATTCGAAGAAGCACAGATTCTTGTCTTTTGCAAACTTTTTGCATTTGAAATTTTGATAGAATCATTCTCTGTTTACAAGAGAATCGTTGTGTCTTTTAACATTTAAACCCTTAAGAAATTTCAATGATACGTTGTTCTTGCTCTGATTTTACGCATTTCGATAATAATTGAAAAAGACACAATGCAAATTTTGATTTCCCAGAATGCAATTTAGATTATAAAGGTTGATCAAATGTATCTTCTATGTGTTTAAAAACCGTACGGACTCGTTGTGAGATGATATGTAATTTACTCAACATGTAATCTTATCGTTGTGAGAAAAGAAGTAATCTTAACAATTAGTTGCCTTGTTGAATTCATATTTGGGTAAGATAAATATAAAATCACAGTATATACAGAGCAAGCCCATGAGAAGTAATTCTCTCCAGAAAATTTCATTTCATTCTTTTTCTGCCCTCAGTGTAATGTTTTTTCTGCATGGCTTCGTTGAAAATAAAATCAAAATAAGGTATACCGAAACTGTTTTGGTTAGGAGATATCGATCTCTGCTTGGACAGTTGAAGCTATTATCGAAAAGTTTCGTAAGAAAGAACATTTGAATAGAAAGCATCGCCTAGGGCAACAACATAAGTAAAATAGATGCAATCAATTGCCAAAGAAACATACAGACTGAATTGTAATTAGTTTCGTTAATGCCAACATGGCTTGGAAATTTTAGGGAAATTGCGTTTAGTAAAGCCTTTCCTTTAAATTTCTATCCATATTCAACTGAAATATGTTTGCATCCATAGAGTTAAAGATGAAGTGTCTAGTCTTTTTGCTACTGATTTGTGCAGTTTTTGTAGCGTATTCAAACGGTAAGGGTATCATTTTTTAACTTCATTTTGTCTTTGCTTCGCCCCTAAATCAACCGCGTTTATTTTAGCAACAATTTATTGAATCTACTTTACCCCTTGAACATTTTTACGGATTCAGTGAGCTAATGACTTTTTCAGCGAAATGTGTTAGAAGTTCAAAGTTTTCTTAGCATGTCTTAAAAGAATTGAACGGAAAAGCTTTTTGAGCAGTAGTGGTGGTTTAAGAAGCCAGTTCTAGGGTATCTTGGATTGGTTCATAAACCTTTATTGGGGTCTATTTTCACATCAGGCTATCATTATTCACATTAGATTATTTTATCGTAAGCTTGAAAAAAAAACTGTAAAAAACCTTTTCTGCGTTCTTTCATGATAAAACCGATTCTACCTTTAAGCTCGAAGATACGACGAAGACGAGGACGAGAATTCAGAGGAGGACCAATTCGAGGACATGCAAGAGGAGGGGTTAGAAAACAGAGATCAGATGAAGAAAGGTTTTCATGACTTTTAAACCCTACTTGATCATCAAATATTTTAATAAGGCATTTGCAAGACATCTTGTTGACTGTTGCATCATATAAAAATATTTTGTATAAAATCTAAATAGATGTCCAGCTGAAATGTTTGCGATTGATGTTCGGATTGCATTGAGCATTAATGTTCATTTGCTGAAAAGTTCTCCAATCAAATCCGCTACTCTTTAACATCGACATCTTGAGCTTTATCTTGATAAAGGTATGGTCGTATGGTCTTTGTCGTATTTTGGGATGCACAGCATAAAAATGTATACCTTTTGAAGATAAATTGATGTAAGGTTTTTTCCTCTGCAGACCTTGTCAACCTTGTGGCCCGTCAGCCCGGTGAACGTCGCCGTCGTTGGGGCAAGTAATTGGACCATCAACTGTTTGGACACGTCACTGGCATGGGCGCAGTAGTGGAACTATTACCTTACATTAGCGCAGACTTTACATCTTCTCTTTTTTTTCTCTATAGCTATTGCCAAGTAGCCCAGTTATGGACATGCTCATACGTCCTGTGCTTGATTAATTTGTATGCTTGCTTTGTGAATGAATTTATCTTGGACGCAAGTTGTTTCTTTGATATCGGACATACTCTTGCATTGTCGTCATTTTATTTCGTCTTTAAATTGAGATTTAACTCAAAAAAATAAGTTTCGTTCGAATAGAGACAAACGTGATGTTTCGAGACAAACCTATTTAACATGAAGCTGAAAGGCATTTGGTATGCATAAGTAAACTTGGGTACAAAAGTATGGAAAATGTCCGCCATGAATTTGTCTTGTATCGATCATATGTTTTTAATTCTTGCTGCAATTTTTCTTTGTGTAGCTCGCCGGTTGTTTGTCTTACTTCTGTGAGTTCAAACAATACATGTTTTCTTCAGCTGAAACTAGGGCATTTTTTAAGGAATATTCAGTGGTAGGGCAATTTGGGCAATTTTCAAGAGGACCAATGTTCACCTCAAGATATATGCTAAGATATGCTTATGCTAAGAGATCCCTGTTTGTTGCAAGGGCTAGATGGGTTGTTTCAAACATATATCATGTATAAGACAACTCTGAGGACATTTGCTAAGAGAAGTTAGCAATTTAGCATGGAAGGCGGATTTTAAATCTTTGCATTATTTGCAATTTATTACATTTAGCAAAATTTCCATGATACTTTGCTGCCTTCATACTGATGTCTTTGATGGATTGAGTCTTTAGGCTTTAAAATTGTCACTAATTACTATTATAAAATCTCTTTAAAAACCTCTAGCATATTGTTTTTAAAAAATAAAATTTATCTCTTTTTATGAAAGGTTTTAGATCAGAAACTATACCAGAAAATATATTTTATCAAATATTTTGCAGTAAGAATCTGAAAGTCTTCAAAACTGAGGGCATAGCTTGTTCAACAGTTTGAGCTTGTAGTAGTGGAGCCATGTCACCAAAATATCATGATTTTAGAAAAATAATATTCTGTTTCTATTTGCCATCATCTATATTATTTTATTTTTAAAGAGGCCCATAGTGGCTTGGCATATAGGGGTGAAAGGATAATGTTTCTCCTTGGGGCGGGGGGGGGGGACTCTTAAGGTCCCCTGGGGCAATTCCCCCACCACTGAGTATGTTTAAAATGCCATGACTGAAACTGGCATTGACAGTACCAGCACTAGATGCTGGCTTACTGACATAACTCTTCCGTTGGTCAGCTCAGCAGTGATTGAAAGACGTTAAACAAAGTTAGACGGAAGAAGAAAGAAAAATTAAACAAGAATAATGATATTCTTTTATTATTCATGCTTGTATTCCGAGGAAGAATTTTTCCAAAAAATAATCTTATCACCACAACTATCTATTGTTAGAATATTCTTTTCAAGAGACAATAAACTCTCTCTGATCTATTTATATGATGGACGCCCCGTCGACTCCAGTCTGTGTGGTTCGTTAGTTCAACCTCCGGACAATTTCCAAAAGCTTCGAAAACCCTACCGAGAAAAAAGTAAGGTGAGATTCGAGAATAACACTTAAATTCGTTTTCTATTGGCCTTCCACGGGGTTATTTACCAAACGACTGCCCTGTTTTCCGCGAAACGTAAAGATATAATTTACAACAACGTCTTGAACGTAATGAGCAGTGCCGATAGGGGCCAGGGCCCCTGAAAGGGCCCGTGCTCAAAATTATTTTATTCAATCTTTTAACGATAATGCATCATTCCAAGTAGGCTTTATCCCGTTAGGGCCCGAAAAGGCTTTAATATTGAAGTATTACCAATAAATATCAAAGCATTTGAAATTAATTCGTTCATAAAAGAGTTTATGTTTAAAACATCTTAACGACGGTCTTAAAACTCGGGCTAGGAAAGTGGATCCAGTGTAATATGCGTTTCGGTCCCCCAGTGCGAAAGTGTCCGGGGGGACCGAAACGCATAGCAAAACGACACTATGCAAAAGTGTCCCCTCTATAAAACAATAGGGGGACACTTTTGCATAACAAAACTGTATGCGAAAGAGTCCGGGGGGACCGAAATGCATAGCAAAACGACACTATGCAAAAGTGTCCCCTCTATAAAACAATATAGGGACACTTTTGCATAACAAAACTGTATGCGAAAGTGTCCGGGGGGACCGAAACGCATAGCAAAACGACACTATGCAAAAGTGTCCCCTCTATAAAACAATAGGGGGACACTTTTGCATAACAAAACTGTATGCGAAAGAGTCCGGGGGGACCGAAATGCATAGCAAAACGACACTATGCAAAAGTGTCCCCTCTATAAAACAATAGAGGGACACTTTTGCATAACAAAACTGTACGCGAAAGTGCAAAACAGTTTTGTTATGCAAAAGTGTCCGGGGGGACCGAAACGCATAGCAAAACGACACTATGCAAAAGTGTCACCTCTATAGAACACTATAAAACAATAGGGGGACATTTACCTAAAAACTGATTGCCCTATCTAAAACATCTACGGAAGAGGTCAATAATTGAAATATCGCTCTGGTTTAATTATTCATCAAAATGTCTTATTGATAGGATCAATAAAATATGATTGACTTTCTTCAAATTTGTAATTGACTTTCTTCAAAGTAACATTTATTCATAACTGTATGGCAAAATTTTAAGGGAAACGTAGAAAACTTTATTTAGATCTTATAAAGAGAGGAAATTACAGCTGAAGAGGTAGGATTATTGACACATGAACATAGCATACAGTGGAATCCCGATACAATGAACCCCTGGTATAACGAACTCCCGATATAACAAACTATTTTCTGGTTTCCTTCAGAAATCGTTATATCGGGATTCCACTGTATTTGTTATGTCAAACGAAATCAATAGGTAAAACCAATATATTGTTTCATATTGAAGTGAGACCATGCTATCCACTATCTAGGTCTTGGCAACCGTAAGCAGACGTATGGTCTTATAATGCGATTCAAGGTGCACAAAAAATTTAGCCTGGGTATACATTCCACTGCAAAGTTCCCAATGGCAGAGACAGAGAAAGAGTGGGTGGGACATCTCGGTGTAATTGATTTTGTATTTCGCCGAATTCCGATGAGAAAATTTTGGGAAGGGATAATATTTTAGGAAATTATTATACTTGATTCTGTGTAACCAAAAAAATTAGTCTTGAGCGCATCCTACTTGTAAAATAGTTACTTTCTGGGGTTAAAAGGGCGCTTTTTGACTGCAAAAAGGTGTGGAAATTTTTTCATTCTGTCCCAACCACACCTTAGTGTCTTGCGGCGCCACTGAAAGTTCCTTGTTTCATCTGCTATAAAAAGCATACCATAAGTTCCATAACACTCCCTTGTCATATACTTTAATCATGTCATATACTTTGAACAAATTAATTTAAGTTTCTGATCCATCATTCTCCAAGGCCTTTGTTGTTAAAGAAAGGAGAAAAGGTGGGATATTTTTTTAAAGTCTTAAACTGGGTGGTACAAGAACAACTATAAAGTAAATTACCATATGATTATATATTAGCATTATTGTATTAACTCCTTACACTGGTTAATAACAGGGCCGCACTAGCATATTTAGTCCCAAGCATAGATGGGCCTCTCTATGAACTAATGTGAAAATTAAATCTAATGAAATTTGAATAATCATTGGATGCTGAATTTTTGTCTCTGTAGTTACAAAAAGGCATTTTATGAGTCGAATAAAAACATTTCATTATTATGTATATGAACAAAAAGAAGTTATTTCTCAAATTTTAATAGATAAATATATATCCTTAATCATGTCTCCTCGATTTACTTGCGACACGAGGCGACATTCTGTGACTTATACAACTTTTCTCTTCAAATGAATATTCAAGGGTGGAAAGCTATTTCAAGGTTTTGATAGATTTGGAAATTGAAACTTTGGACTTGAATATTAATTTGTTTTTGTGTTTCCATTTTTGTATTCCGTTTTTGATTAAATTTCGATTTATTGCTAATACTCCGATTCTTTCTAAAGGGAAAAAAGTGGAGTGCAATCTTTATAATGCAAAGATTGCTTAGATTTCTTGCGGTAGATGATAATAGTAAGCCGAAATAGAAAGTTGATACGGTGAGTTTAGGCCCATCAGCTTGATTCGTGAAATCGTGGCAAAACTGATGGTTTATTCACAAGAGACGCTCCCTTGTGTTTAAAATCAAATTTTTTTACTCGTGCATACTTGATTGTAAAGAAAAGCTATGTACAAATCTAACATTAATTGCATATGAAAGGCGTGAATGTTGACATATAATTTATTCGTCCCTGCTCTGTTTGGCCTAAGCCTTGCTACAATTTGAATATATAGTAAACTTTATCGTGAATATCGACATTGTCTTTAATCATGCCCATTTAATAGTATTTTTTCCAAGATGCTGCTACTGAAAAGCTATGGGGCTAGTGCCCCTCGAAGCATGCATACATTAGACGGGGAAGATATTCTACCCCATGTTAAAAGGGACAGCCCCTCCATCAAACTTTATGACACCTCTGAAAAAAGTTATCAAAGTCTCTAGAATCAAGGCGGAATTTTCGCATCCTTGCTTTTCAACTAAGAGACAAGGTAGGCAAAGTATTTAGATGTGTATATAAACTGTATACTTTCCAAGTTTAGGCATCTTCTGTATCAATAAATGATCCAAATCCCCCTATTGATTTTTTTAAATTGAGGAAATTTTTGTCTGAAAACATTTTATCTTGAATATTCTGTACTGATATTTACAAGTATAAACATAAAATATTGCTAATTCTGTTTTGTTTAAGAGTTAATATTGTTCAGAATGTCTGCTTTTCAATTTGGATGTTCTTGACATTGACAATTATTGTTCTTGGTTTTTCAAACACTCTCTATTGATGCTGAGCTGAGCATTTTCTTTTTCAAAGAATACATCTTCTGAAAACTCTTACTCACTAAACTTAAACAAGACAACAATAGATGAGATGTTTCTTGTATAGTGTGAATTTGATATGATGATGTCATCATCATTAATAATATTTAAACACTACAACTATCTTAGGGTTCACATTACTTTGATAGATGGAAAGAATACATTATTTTTGTTTCTTGAAATTTTTTATATGGTTTAAACAATTGACAATCATGAAAAAATTTTCTTATTTGTTTTGTACAATTGTGGGGTCATAATGTTTACTGTATAATACCATGAGATTGTACTTTTTTGCTAAAATAAGTCTGACATCTTCTCTGACTTAGCCCTCATTTACTAAGGGATTTATTGCACAGCTCTTACACAATAGACATTTGTGTTCAGATTTTTTTGCATAAGAATGAGAAATAATAATTGAGAAAAAACAATAAAATCAGAGCTGTTTTTCTCAAAATGCATGTATTTATTGTCAGATTTATCAGACATATAAAGATTTTATGTTATATAAACTTTCAATGATTTTCTTATTAATGCTTTCAGGTATTTGGCAGACCTTTTTCAGACCTTTTTTCAGAACTTTATTCAGACCTTTGGGAGATTTTTGGTAAACCTTCTAACCAGTTCAGAGACTACAATGTTAGTTTAATTTTGTGGTTCTTAACTTTCATTAGCAAGACCTATTCAAAAAAACATATCAATAATATTACTTATGGATATGATAAGAATAAATGCATATGGATATAAAATGCACAAAATCAACTGTGTTAGCCACATCAGGGGTAGGTAGTACCTAGGCATTTCCCTGTTTGGCAAACAAATAACAGATTTCAATGCAAATAGGGGCATTACAAAGTTCAATATGGCTACTTAGCCTTTCATTTTATCTTTCAGAAGAGGTAAAGGAAATTGTGGTGGTTTTGAAAAAAATAAAGGGAGTGAAGAGGTTTACAACTGATATTTCATACAAAATCTCAATATAAAAAGATTAGTTACTAATTGGAGTGGATACCATCCTACTGTAGGCATGGGGGCTGCAAATTTTTTATTTGGCACAAGGACCTTTGGAAGCTGTTCTGACTTTCTGGAGACAAGATGTTTCAGTAACAGATGTCTATAAATTGCAATTTCCCCTCAAAATTCAAAGGAACGGGAGGGGTGGTTCTTTGGGTGAGATCAGATACCAGGATTCCGCATAGAAAATTTCCTATTAACGCAATTCTGCAAGGAAATTTTCGTTTTACCGCAATACCGAGCTTTCAAATTGAAAACTACCAAATATATCGTAGTCTGAGTTTAGATTCAGGCAAGTGAATTTCGATTAATTCTATAGCTCAAATTTTATGTAAAACTGTTTTATGCACGATACAAGCATGCATTATATTGCCCCTAAATTGGAAAATTTGGAATATGTACACAACTCTTCTAATCACCATATCTGAAGCTCGACCCTTTTTTATCAAACTATCTAGCATTAGCATGTATTAATGGCGACTTGTATCTTGCAATTGCCCAATCAGAGACTCCTTACTGAAAGGTTTTATGTAAAGGTATGTAAAGGTAATGTTACGTTCAAGACGTTGTTGTAAATTATATCTTTACGTTTCGCGGAAAACAGGGCAGTCGTTTGGTAAATAACCCCGTGGAAGGCCAATAGAAAACGAATTTAAGTGTTATTCTCGAATCTCATCTTACTTTTTTCTCGGTAGGGTTTTCGAAGCTTTTGGAAATTGTCCGGAGGTTGAACTAACGAACCACACAGACTGGAGTCGACGGGGCGTCCATCATATAAATAGATCAGAGAGAGTTTATTGTCTCTTGAAAAGAATATTCTAACAATAGATAGTTGTGGTGATAAGATTATTTTTTGGAAAAATTCTTCCTCGGAATACAAGCATGAATAATAAAAGAATATCATTATTCTTGTTTAATTGTTCTTTCTTCTTCCGTCTAACTTTGTTTAACGTCTTTCAATCACTGCTGAGCTGATCAACGGAAGAGTTATGTCAGTAATCCAGCATCTAGTGCTGGTACTGTCAATGCCAGTTTCAGTCATGGCATTTTTAACATACTCAGTGGTGGGGGAATTGCACCAGGGGACCTTAAGAGTCCCCCCCCCCGCCCCAAGGAGAAACATTATCCTTTCACCCCTATATGCCAAGCCACTATGGGCCTCTTTAAAAATAAAATAATATAGATGATGGCAAATAGAAACAGAATATTATTTTTCTAAAATCATGATATTTTGGTGACATTGCTCCACTACTACAAGCTCAAACTGTTGAACAAGCTATGCCCTCAGTTTTGAAGACTTTCAGATTCTTACTGCAAAATATTTGATAAAATATATTTTCTGGTATAGTTTCTGATCTAAAACCTTTCATAAAAAGAGATAAATTTTATTTTTTAAAAACAATATGCTAGAGGTTTTTAAAGAGATTTTATAATAGTAATTAGTGTCAATTTTAAAGCCTAAAGACTCAATCCATCAAAGACATCAGTATGAAGGCAGCAAAGTATCATGGAAATTTTGCTAAATGTAATAAATTGCAAATAATGCAAAGATTTAAAATCCGCCTTCCATGCTAAATTGCTAACTTCTCTTAGCAAATGTCCTCAGAGTTGTCTTATACATGATATATGTTTGAAACAACCCATCTAGCCCTTGCAACAAACAGGGATCTCTTAGCATAAGCATTTCTTAGCATATATCTTGAGGTGAACATTGGTCCTCTTGAAAATTGCCCAAATTGCCCTACCACTGAATATTCCTTAAAAAATGCCCTGGTTTCAGCTGAAGGAAACATGTATTGTTTGAACTCACAGAAGTAAGACAAACAACCGGCGAGCTACACAAAGAAAAATTGCAGCAAGAATTAAAAAGATATGATCGATACAAGACAAATTCATGGCGGACATTTTCCATACTTTTGTACCCAAGTTTACTTATGCATACCAAATGTCTTTCAGCTTCATGTTAAATAGGTTTGTCTCGAAACATCACGTTTGTCTCTATTCGAACGAAACTTATTTTTTTTTAGTTAAATCTTAATTTAAAGACGAAATAAAGCGACGAAAATGCAAGAGTATGTCCGATATCAAAGAAACAACTTGCCTCCAAGATAAATTCATTCACAAAGCAAGCATACAAATTAATCAAGCACAGGACGTATGAGCATGTCCATAACTGGGCTACTTGGCAATAGCTATAGAGAAAAAAAAGAGAAAATGTAAAGTCTGCGCTAATGTAAGGAAATAGTTCCACTACTGCGCCCATGCCAGTGACGGGTCCAAAGAGTTGATGGTCCAATTACTTGCCCCAACGACGGCGACTGGACTGACGGGCCCTAAGGTCTGCAGAGAAATAAACCTTACATCAATTTATCTTCAAAAGGTATAAATTTTTATGCTGTGCATCCCAAAATACGACAAAGACCATACGACCATACCTTTATCAAGATAAAGCTCAAGATGTCGATGTTCAAGAGTAGCGGATTTGATTGAAGAACTTTTCAGCAAATGAACATTAATGCTCAATGCAATCCGAACATCAATCGCAAATATTAAAGCTGGACATCTATTCAAATTTGTTACAAAAGATTTTTATATGATGCAACAGTCAACAAGATGTCTTGTAAATGCCTTATTAAAATATTTGATGATCAAGTAGGGTTTAAAAGTCATGAAAACCTTTCATCATCTGATCTCTGTTTTCTAACCCCTCCTCTTGCATGTCCTCGAATTGGTCCTCCTCTGAATTCTCGTCCTCGTCTTCGTCGTATCTTCGAGCTTAAAGGTGGAATCAGTTTTATCATGAAAGAACGCAGAAAAGGTTTTTTACAGTTTTTTTTTCACGCTTACGATAAAATAATCTAATGAGTGAAATAAAAAAAAAATTTGAAGCCGAAAAAAAAATATAATCGCAATCAACCATTTTCTTTTGAATTGGAGAAGCAAAATAACATCTTCAATCAACTAAAAAACTTTAGGACAAGTAGATAGCAAACTTATCTAATTTCGAATGTCTATAACGCCATATATTTATTGAAGATACGCCAGAGTTGTTATATCTAAGCCTGATGTGAAAATAGACCCCAATAAAGGTTTATGAACCAATCCAAGATACCCTAGAACTGGCTTCTTAAACCACCACTACTGCTCAAAAAGCTTTTCCGTTCAATTCTTTTAAGATATGCTAAGAAAACTTTGAACTTCTAACACATTTCGCTGAAAAAGTCATTAGCTCACTGAATCCGTAAAACTGTTCAAGGGGTAAAGTAGATTCAATAAATTGTTGCTAAAATAAACGCGGTTGATTTAGGGGCGAAGCAAAGTCAAGATGAAGTTAAAGAAAGATACCCTTACCGTTTGAATACGCTACAAAAACTGCACAAATCAGTAGCAAAAAGACTAGACACTTCATCTTCAACTCTATGGATGCAAACATATTTCAGTTGAATATGGATAGAAACTTAAGGGCTTTACTAAACGCAATTTCCCTAAAATTTCCAAGCCATGTTGGCATTAACGAAACTAATTACAATTCAGCCTGTATGTTTCTTTGGCAATTGATTGCATCTATTTTACTTATGTTGTTGCCCTAGGCGATGCTTTCTATTCAAATGTTCTTTCTTACGAAACTTTTCGATAATAGCTTCAACTGTCCAAGCAGAGATCGATATCTCCTAACCAAAACAGTTTCAGTATACCTTATTTTGATTTTATTTTCAACGAAGCAATGCAGAAAAAACATTACACTGAGGGCAGAAAAAGAATGAAATGAAATTTTCTGGAGAGAATTACTACTCATGGGCTTGCTCTGTATATACTGTGATTTTATATTTATCTTACCCAAATATGAATTCAACAAGGCAACTAATTGTTAAGATTACTTCTTTTCTCACAACGATAAGATTACATGTTGAGTAAATTACATACTATCTCACAACGAGTCCGTACGGTTTTTAAACACATAGAAGATACATTTGATCAACCTTTATAATCTAAATTGCATTCTGGGAAATCAAAATTTGCATTGTGTCTTTTTCAATTATTATCGAAATGCGTAAAATCAGAGCAAGAACAACGTATCATTGAAATTTCTTAAGGGTTTAAATGTTAAAAGACACAACGATTCTCTTGTAAACAGAGAATGATTCTATCAAAATTTCAAATGCAAAAAGTTTACAAAAAACAAGAATCTGTGCTTCTTCGAATGGTTATGGAAAATCGCTACATTTTACGATTCGAAGAGTTTGATGTTCTTCAGGAAGGGCAGTATCGCATGATTGTAGTAACGAAGAAATTGTTTCCTTGTCAGCTGGTTTCGTTGACTTTAACTACAGGCTGATTCGAAAACACAATTCATTTTTAAGACATTTTTTCTAGAAGCCTACATTTTACCTTAGATCAATCCAAGCTAGATGATCATTGTAAAGTAAATGATGTTACTATGAACATGAAATTTTGTAAAAAAATACATTCTACGAAAAGTAAAAATGTCCAATAATAAAAAACTGTAACCGAAAGAAAAAAAGGAAAAGAAATAAACAACATAACGGAATACTTTGTCAGTAAACCAACCTTTTCACGTTCAAGGACTTGTTCTTTGCAAAAAATTCTATATAAAAGGATAAAACGACATGTGAAAATTGAACATCAGACATTATAATAAGCAAGATAGCAAATGTTTGTTGAAATTGTTATCGTTAATAAAGATCTAGAACAAATATGAAACAAGTAAAACTGCTAGAATCTAAAACAGAAAACGTAGTCATACCTATAACTCTGCAACCATACAGTCTGACGGATCTTCAAAAATCGCGACTTTTATGCCACTGTCTGTTCATCCTGCATATAACCGCTTTCTTTTGAATATTACCACGAGAGGGAACTTCAGAGAATAAAGTCACATACCAATAAAGCAGTTCATTTAGAGTTTGCCAGATAATCTTCTAAAAAAACAAAGCTCGGCCATTGTTGCGAACTTCTTCCTGTCCAGAAAACATCTTAATTTTGTCAACATTTTACAATTTGAGACATCTGATACAAAAGGTCGTACGATAAGAAATGAGATTTGGGAAGATTCGACCAACCACACAGATATCAATGTATTTCTATTTAACAAATCTTTTTTATTTCTAACCACATAAGCAATCAGATAGCTTTCCTATCATCTATTACTATTTTGGGTCCAAAGATATTGAATTCTGTTCCAAATGAAATAATATCATCAAAAAACTCATTTTATCCAATATATCTGCCTTGAAAGGACGTTCGGCTGAAAATAGCTTTGAAACGACCAAAGGCTGATAATGTATCACTTGCCACAAAATTCAAGGCCAATTTGATCATATTGGTTCTCAAACAACCAAATTTGATTTAGCAAAGATATTTCTAAAGTTATCATGCCTTGTTCTAAAAACCTTTTAGCAGGTATCAGTAAGGTTTCAAGGCTTTGAGACTGTCCAGGAAAAGTGGGTCTTTGTTACTTTTTAAAAAGATGATATCTCTCGAAAATTGAATTGAAAGTATTGCCAATATTTTAGCCTTTTTGGCTTCAAACTATAGACTGATGTCTAATGGCTTCACAAAAGTGGTTTGAGTTTCATTGACTGTGATGCTCAGGAGGAATGTTCAAAAAGGGCCTAGGCATCCCGTGCGGTAGTGTAGAGGAGGGAATAGGCAATTATAAAGCCTAGTTTTTTTAAGAAAATACATTATTCCCAAGTGATAGCTGGGTGATTTGCTTGCGTAAACTATCCGGAAACTTAAATCTTAGAATGTTTCCTTGTTTAATTAGCGAATGCTTCATATAAAGTAAATTAGGGGCTGGGCATTTTTGGAGGTAGGTCTCTGGTGGGAAATAGGTGATGTTTCAGTGCAGATATTTAAGACACCGTTTGTGTTTCTGCTTAGGGCTCCGAGATTTGTACGAAACAAATACTCTAGAAACTAAGTTTCAAAAATCTTCTAGGTTAAAGAACGTAAATTTTTTTCCCGGGCAAAAGTATGGGGGTAGGTTTTTCTCCACAGCAACTGTGTTTTGGTTTGAAACATTCAAAAATCAAGCTCGAAATGGAGGCCGGTGATTGGCTAATGATATTTTGTAAACAAACCAGTTGATTGGTCTAGAACAAAATGTGCTCTTGTTTTTCCCTCATGGCTTTCTTGAGGTTACGACCCAACCACGGGCAGTCACGTCCTCTAACAATGCGCTCTTTCAATGAGGCATGATTATCAATAATGGCAGTGGGATGCTCTCTGAATATCTTCCATGCAGAATTTGTGTCATGAATATATAACAATTTATCCCATAGGGCCTGCATAAGATCAAACTTGAGTGATTTCATGTCAAATTTGATGTAGTCTCTATACCAGATTTTGCGTTGTTGATATCACGTTGTTGATTGCACAGTGCATTTTTCGAATAACTTCGGTCAATTCATGGTCACTAAAACTTTGAACACCTCAGACAACGTTGTTGGCTCTAGACACGCGCAGTTGGTAGAAGAGCGCCAAAATTATATAATCGCATCGTTTTTGTTTTCTCGGGCTGGTTTCCTTCGTTTCAACAATCGCGTTTGTTAAAATCAGTTACACTTCAATTATGGACTATATTACGAAATATAACGATTTCTGTGTGAAAGAAGAGGCATCAAGCGTCAACGAAGAGCCTGTAACACAGAGGAGCTACAAGAATGTCCAATGAGACGATTTTAGGGCACGGCCTTGATATGGGATGCAACGCTCGTCTTGAAAGACCGCGATGACAGTGAAAATATCTTAAGATAAAATGGATAGAGAGGCAGCGATTGCCTTTCGTTTTTTCGGATCGAAATGTCGCGAAACTGTGCAGCCTTCAGAAAAATAATAGGAAGAATGGCTCATGCATTGGGGCTAGTGGAGCTTCGCGCCACCAAAGATTTCCAAAAATAGATTTAAGGTTTAATTCAACAAATTAAATGTCAATCACTATTTTGGCATGTTTATTAATTTCGCGAAGCTAGTCATATTGTAGCTGTTCTTTCTATAGGGATTCTCTCTCCTTGAATTGTTGGAGCTTGTTCCATTCACACTGGTTTTTCTAATGGTACTCTCTCCGCTTCATTTCGTGAAAGGTGTCATAATCTGAATGTTTTTCCTATTGGTGCTCTATCCATTTCATTTGGTGGAGTTTTTTCCCCTCAAACTGGTCTTTCTTTTGGTGTTCTAACTGCTTCATTTGGTGGAGCTGGTCTTATTGTAGCTGTTTTTTCTATTGGGATTGTAGCCGCTTCATTTGCTAGAGCTTCTCTAATTCTCACTGGGCTTTCTATTGGCCCTCCACCCTCTTCATTTCGTAGATCATTTTATTTCCATCTGGTCTTTCTGCTTTGTCTTCTTTGTTATATGGACTTCAGTTTCATGACTTTCTCGACGACAGCTATTCATTTATCAACGTATATCCGGCTTCTACGCATAGTTATTCTTCTCGCCCCCTTTCAATTCAAACGCAGGCTTAAAGGTATAAAATACATTATGGAAGTTATTGACTGCCAGCGTTACACAGGTGCGTTGATTTCCGCAATACCAATCTTTCTTAAGAACTTTAAATTGATTTGAGTTTTTTGATGATATTATTTCATTTGGAACAGAATTCAAAATCTTTGGACCCAAAATACTAATAGATTTGGTGCCATAGCTTGTAGTTGTAACCTTGGGACTAGATCGAGTATCAATTTTCCGAAAGTTAAAGCCATTGGGTTTTGCTAGCATCCTTATAAAGTGAATATGAAATATAGTAGATTCAGAAATGAATAGAAGTTTGGAATACGATGTATTGTAATCTGAGAAGACTAATCGTAGGGCACTCTCGTTTACTTTCTCGAGCTTCCTTTCCCTTGCATTACTGCAAAATAACCAGATGAGGGGCAGTAAATGAGGTAAAAAAGAAAAAACGAATTTACAATAACCACACTTTCTTTGCTACCAATGAACCGAGTTGGTCTTTTGATTACATTTAGCTTTATGGCAGCTTTTTTGTATACTTTATCCATATTGAAGTCAAATTTTAGTTGTTAATCGTTCAAAGAAAAAGATGATAGGAAAGCTATCTGATTGCTTATGTGGTTAGAAATAAAAAAGATTTGTTAAATAGAAATACATCGATATCTGTGTGGTTGGTCGAATCTTCCCAAATCTCATTTCTTATCGTACGACCTTTTGTATTAGATGCCTCAAATTGTAAAATGTTGACAAAATTAAATTGTGTTCTGGACAGGAAGAAGTTCGCAACAATGGCCGAGCTTTGTTTTTTCAGAAGATTATATGGTAAACTCTAAATGAACTGCTTTATTGGTATGTGACTTTATTCTCTGAAGTTCCCTCTCGTGGTAATATTCAAAAGAAAGCGGTTATATGCAGGATGAACAGACAGTGGCATGAAAGTCGCGATTTTTGAAGATCCGTCAGACTGTATGGTTGCAGAGTTATAGGTATGACTACGTTTTCTGTTTTAGATTCTAGCAGTTTTACTTGTTTCATATTAGTTCTAGATCTTTATTAACGATAACAATTTCAACAAACATTTGCTATCTTGCTTATTATAATGTCTGATGTTCAATTTTCACATGTCGTTTTATCCTTTTATATAGAATCTTTTGCAAAGAACAAGTCCCTGAACGTGAAAAGGTTGGTTTACTGACAAAGTATTCCGTTATGTTGTTTATTTCTTTTCCTTTTTTTTTCCGTTACAGTTTTTTATTATTGGACATTTTTACTTTTCGTAGAATGTATTTTTTTACAAAATTTCATGTTCATAGTAACATCATTTACTTTACAATGATCATCTAGCTTGGATTGATCTAAGGTAAAATGTAGGCTTCTAGAAAAAATGTCTTAAAAATGAATTGTGTTTTCGAATCAGCCTGTAGTTAAAGTCAACGAAACCAGCTGACAAGGAAACAATTTCTTCGTTACTACAATCATGCGATATTGCCCTTCTTGAAGAACATCAAACTCTTCGAATCGTAAAATGTAGCGATTTTCCATAACCATTCGAAGAAGCACAGATTCTTGTCTTTTGTAAACTTTTTGCATTTGAAATTTTGATAGAATCATTCTCTGTTTACAAGAGAATCGTTGTGTCTTTTAACATTTAAACCCTTAAGAAATTTCAATGATACGTTGTTCTTGCTCTGATTTTACGCATTTCGATAATAATTGAAAAAGACACAATGCAAATTTTGATTTCCCAGAATGCAATTTAGATTATAAAGGTTGATCAAATGTATCTTCTATGTGTTTAAAAACCGTACGGACTCGTTGTGAGATAGTATGTAATTTACTCAACATGTAATCTTATCGTTGTGAGAAAAGAAGTAATCTTAACAATTAGTTGCCTTGTTGAATTCATATTTGGGTAAGATAAATATAAAATCACAGTATATACAGAGCAAGCCCATGAGAAGTAATTCTCTCCAGAAAATTTCATTTCATTCTTTTTCTGCCCTCAGTGTAATGTTTTTTCTGCATGGCTTCGTTGAAAATAAAATCAAAATAAGGTATACCGAAACTGTTTTGGTTAGGAGATATCGATCTCTGCTTGGACAGTTGAAGCTATTATCGAAAAGTTTTGTAAGAAAGAACATTTGAATAGAAAGCATCGCCTAGGGCAACAACATAAGTAAAATAGATGCAATCAATTGCCAAAGAAACATACAGACTGAATTGTAATTAGTTTCGTTAATGCCAACATGGCTTGGAAATTTTAGGGAAATTGCGTTTAGTAAAGCCTTTCCTTTAAATTTCTATCCATATTCAACTGAAATATGTTTGCATCCATAGAGTTAAAGATGAAGTGTCTAGTCTTTTTGCTACTGATTTGTGCAGTTTTTGTAGCGTATTCAAACGGTAAGGGTATCATTTTTTAACTTCATTTTGTCTTTGCTTCGCCCCTAAATCAACCGCGTTTATTTTAGCAACAATTTATTGAATCTACTTTACCCCTTGAACATTTTTACGGATTCAGTGAGCTAATGACTTTTTCAGCGAAATGTGTTAGAAGTTCAAAGTTTTCTTAGCATGTCTTAAAAGAATTGAACGGAAAAGCTTTTTGAGCAGTAGTGGTGGTTTAAGAAGCCAGTTCTAGGGTATCTTGGATTGGTTCATAAACCTTTATTGGGGTCTATTTTCACATCAGGCTATCATTATTCACATTAGATTATTTTATCGTAAGCTTGAAAAAAAAACTGTAAAAAACCTTTTCTGCGTTCTTTCATGATAAAACCGATTCCACCTTTAAGCTCGAAGATACGACGAAGACGAGGACGAGAATTCAGAGGAGGACCAATTCGAGGACATGCAAGAGGAGGGGTTAGAAAACAGAGATCAGATGAAGAAAGGTTTTAATGACTTTTAAACCCTACTTGATCATTAAATATTTTAATAAGGCATTTGCAAGACATCTTGTTGACTGTTGCATCATATAAAAATATTTTGTATAAAATCTAAATAGATGTCCAGCTTAAATGTTTGCGATTGATGTTCGGATTGCATTGAGCATTAATGTTCATTTGCTGAAAAGTTCTTCAATCAAATCCGCTACTCTTGAACATCGACATCTTGAGCTTTATCTTGATAAAGGTATGGTCGTATGGTCTTTGTCGTATTTTGGGATCCACAGCACAAAAATGTATACCTTTTGAAGATAAATTGATGTAAGGTTTATTCCTCTGCAGACCTTGTCAACCTTGTGGCCCGTCAGCCCGGTGAACGCCGCCGTCGTTGGGGCAAGTAATTGGACCATCAACTCTTTGGACACGTCACTGGCATGGGCGCAGGAGTGGAACAATTACCTTACATTAGCGCAGACTTCACATTTTCTCTTTATTTCTCTATAGCTATCGCTAAGTAGACATGCTCATACGTCCTGTGCTTGATTAATTTGTATGCTTGCTTTGTGAATGAATTTATCTTGGACGCAAGTTGTTTCTTTGATATCGGACATACTCTTGCATTGTCGTCATTTTATTTCGTATTTAAATTGAGATTTAACTCAAAAAAATAAGTTTCGTTCGAATAGAGACAAACGTGATGTTTCGAGACAAACCTATTTAACATGAAGCTGAAAGGCATTTGGTATGCATAAGTAAACTTGGGTACAAAAGTATGGAAAATGTCCGCCATGAATTTGTCTTGTATCGATCATATGTTTTTAATTCTTGCTGCAATTTTTCTTTGTGTAGCTCGCCGGTTGTTTGTCTTACTCCTGTGAGTTCAAACAATACATGTTTTCTTCAGCTGAAACCAGGGCATTTTTTAAGGAATATTCAGTGGTAGGGCAATTTGGGCAATTTTCAAGAGGACCAATGTTCACCTCAAGATATATGCTAAGATATGCTTATGCTAAGAGATCCCTGTTTGTTGCAAGGGCTAGATGGGTTGTTTCAAACATATATTGAAAATTTTGAAACATATAAATTATGTGAACGAATGCTGACTTGTATAGTCAAATCAATGTGCTGATGGGTTGCTATCATCAACTCATGGGTTCGCCAACGTCTTTTCCAAAAAACACAAACAGTCAATGCCCATAAGCAATGGCAGATTGATGCAAAAACTGTTGATTCTTGAAAATCGTCAAAAAACTGAAAAGTGTCTTGAAATCGCCAAGCTGGAGGATTTGTCTGCTTTGTTGAGCATGGTAGCAGCTGTGCAGAAAAGCAACACTAAGCTACTTTTGCAAGCAGTGCGAAATATGATTCTGCTTACATTTGCATTGAATCACATCAATTTTGCCCGCTACTGTACATACCAACATCTGCTTCTCCATTGCACTTCAATCATTACAGTGTGAGGGTGAACAAACTACAGCATTCCAAGATTAGAACAAATATGGATTTGGCGGAAATTTCAAAAAAATTCTCTGCAATTCATTGCGATTTACATACAGAGCTATTTAATCAAGAAGCTAAAGGGACTGCAAGTCCATACAGGTCTGGCTTCAGCAAATGTTAATGCGGTTAACACTTGGATTGCTACGTCCCACATAGCAATCCAAGAGGCTCTGAAGCAATACTTTTTCGTGAAGTCATCATCGTTTCACAAGCACAACATTCCAGGTGGGACAATGCTCCTTCAGAAGCATAATTATAGCCTTAGAGAACTCTTCGAAGCTATGGCACCAATCAGTTTTCTGTAGCTCCTGCAAAATCAACTTTAACTGGTGAAGAATTAGATCAATAAAGTTCTACTGACCTCCTTGCAGCGCCGATCATAGGAGAAGAGAATATGCATCGCTTCAAAAATGATCGCCTGATTAATGGCAGCGTTTAATTCTTCACGCCGATCAAGAAAAACAAAGCTGAAGACAGATCTGGAAAAGGTCAAGGGGACACCTGCAGCAATTACTGTGGTCAAGGAACACAAAAACAGGCCTTTAACTACTCATTTTGAAGGCAGGGAGTCTGCAAGAGGCATTTACTCATCCCATGACAACCGTTCCTCTTTCAATTGCTATCGCTACAGCTGGTTTAACTTTGTGTCAGTCAGACAAAGTAACCTTGCAACGACTCTTGCTCGAGGTTTGGCAATGGATCAAAGACATGCCTCCGAAGTCTGCCGTTTGGATAGTAGACGGAGTGGCAGCAGTTCGCTTCATCAAGCCGATGCAAACGTACCGAGCGCGGATGCACAGCCTTATCAAATTTGTTGCTCCTGAAGCTGGGTATAAGTTGGTGAACCTGGGCCAAGAGGTTATTTAAAAGTGTATTACCAAAACATGATGCAAGGATATAAATGCCACGAGCTCCTGTATCGAAATTAGAAGCAAATTGATTTTATAAGACTGATTTCTGAAGGAAGACACATTGGGCTTTTGCTTTTCTCCATGTAAAACGCAAACGGTTCCCATTTCTGAAGATATATTTGCCTTAATCTACAGGCTTCACATGCTTTATCTGGGTTTAATTCTAAATCATCAAGAGCCCGCGATACCTTGAACTGCTTGACAGCCTTGGAGAAAAAAATTGGTTAGTGATAGCGATATAGAAGATTTTCAAAAGTTTGTTCAAATGGTAATGTATTCTGGCAAGGTCAAGAGAAGCTATATGGAAACAAGACTAAAAATGTATAACAGAATGAAAGTAACATTAAGCTCCTTTCTGATTCACATTCCTAGAAGATACCCTGACCTAAGTAGCACTGAACTTTCTGATGAACTAGAGAGTGAACGGGAAGTTTATGACTTCAGTTCGTCGGAGGATTCTGGCGGTAAATGGATTTGAGGCGAATAAAAACCGTAAATCCTCGAATAAGCCCCCTGGGGGCTTATTTATTTCTTATATTTTTGGATGGGGCTTATTCGAGGGGGGGGGGCTTATACGAGGGGGGGTTATAAAAATATTGTAGACATTAAGAAGAGCATTTAATTAGTCACTACCAAATATATTAATTTGTTGTGGTAATTCAATATAACGCCGTAGGCAACCTCAGATGGCAAAAATCATCAAATTGAGGGGTCCCATTTGAGAATTTATGGAAGCAGTGGGGGCTTATTCGAGGAGGGGGGGGCTTATTGACAATTTGTAGTTCTAGGGTGAGGGCTTATTCGAGGGGAGGGCCTTTTCGAGGGGAGCAATTCGAGGATTTACGGTATGTACCTTAAAACGTTAAATTGAGTGATGCAGAATAATTAAGTGACAAAAAATTGCCACAAAACCATCCATAAATGCGTTTGATTAGATCAGAGCTTTTGTCTTATAATGTACTGTTTGACGGCCATTTTGAAAGTGATGACGTCATCATTGAAAATTGCTGACATCGTTAAAATACTGTTGTGTATATATCATTGGAAAGCTTTCCTTCAGGTGAGCCCGAATCTAGCGTTTATATTTAAGTCAGACGTATACTTAAGAAGTTGCAATGGTTTTGAGTTTAGGAAACATAACCTTTTTGGCGTCATCGGTAACGTGACTTTGATGAATTTTTGAAAATGTTGTAAGGGCTTAAATTATTCCTTATACCATATTGTTCCATAATCAGCCGAGAAAACAAAGGTTAGGCAATGCGATCGATGGTTGAGAGGAATGCCCTGCCTACAGGTACCGCGGAGCGTTGAGAAAAGTGGGGGGTATACGGTTTTAGCCTCCTAAAAAGTGGAGGGGGGCTAAAACCTTATCAAAATAGGCTCCACGGTGCAGAAAAGTTAAAGAAATTTAATGGTACCATGTGACTTTCTTTTTTTTCATTGCTGCTTATTTCACAACAATTAGATTCAATGTGTTAATGATCTAGCACTTGTCATCACATATATTCACACCTTTTAAAAGGAATCATAAAAGAAGTCCAGTTTCGCGCCATATTGATTAAGATTCATTTCGTCACTGTTGCTGCGGTTGCTATCTCTTCGTTATGACAACAACAATAATAGGCACTGGGCTGCGAGTAAATCAAAATGGAAACGTGATTGCTGGGATGTTGATATCCTTATAAAAACAATCATAATCCACCACGATTAAACTTCTATTTGCGTATTTCATTCGAACATAATTACAAACATATACTGGTTGGACTTTCTGGAGGCAGATGTTTGCAGAATATATTACTTTTAAAGCGCAAACGCCAACGAACGAAAAGAACCCGGCCTAAACCATCATTGTTGCTTTTTGTATGATTTTACAAAGCTGTGGTTTATGGGAAACAAGACCATGATACATGAAAAATGGGAGATGCACCAATTTTGAAACGTTTGTTGTCGCCTCGAGATTAGATTCATGATGTACGATGCTACTGCTTGCCTGCTTTTTTAATCGCGAGGCGATAAACGACCATCGCTTTTTCGTTAGGAGCGCCTTTGAGATTATTTTTGAATTGACAAGCGCCAAACTTTGTACAAACAATTTGCAAGAATGACAAGCGAAAATTTTGACTTCGAACTTGATGAAACTGCTTTGCAGGACCTTTATACGTGGATCGATGAAATTCCACTTACAAGGCCAAAGAAAAATATTTCCAGAGATTTTAGTGACGGTGGTAAGCTGAAGTTCATTTTCAAATTGTAAAGTTTTGATTAAATTTTGCGTGATTATGCTGGCAACTGTAATTTCTAGGTAAATGGCAAATCGCAGACCAGATGGATTGTTTCATCGTGTAAGACTGTACGTGAGGTAGTTTGAGAATAAAATCTTTATTGTTATTTTAGTAATTTTGTCTTTATTTTGGGAATATTATGTTTATTATCCAATAGTATTGAATGCCAAAAAAATGAGAGACTATGCCTGCTCCTTTGCTCAGGGGTCAAATAGTTTACATAGCCATATCAATTTTTTATCAATCCTTCACACATTTTATTATGTAGAACCAAAATTCTTTCTTCTCATGAAACTAGCAAAGGCTTCTTTTTAAGATTTTTCAAAATTTGATTATGTCTTTTACATTTCAGTCCTAGTTGCAGAGATTGTTCACCATTTTTTGCCAAAAGTGATTGACTTACATAATTATGTTGCTGCCAATGGAAATCAAGCAAAAGCAGACAATTGGAATCTCCTGACAAGTTTGTTTTTAAATTAATCCTCGAATAATTGTCCATGGTTTAATCTTGCCAATAACTATATACAAATTTCCTGCAATGATCGCTTTTGCACATATAAAGTTAAATGGATTTGCCTATCTCATGTTTGATGGAAACTCATGTTTGATGGAAACTGTTGAAAAAGAGTTTGCCTTTTGTAGTCATCAAAAAAGTTACACTGGATTTTGCAAACATCAATCTATTTGCAAAGGAACTGGTAAACTGAATTTTTAACAAATTGGACATGCTTTTCTCAATATGTAATTTTAACTAAAGATGTTTAAATAAATCATGATTTGATTATGAATTGTCTTTTTAAGGGAAAGTTTTGACTAAACTTGGTTACAATGTACCACAACAGTTGACAAAAGGCATAATTTCAAGTAAACCTGGTGACATAGAGAAGTTTCTCTACAGGCTCAGGCAAAAGGTGAGGTTCAAACAATTTTTCTCTAATTTTGTAAACCAAGTAAGCAATTTGATTGCCAATTTTATTTTTCACAAAGTTTCTCTTTGGTTATGTTAATGATACAAAGAATGATCCATTGGCTATTATCATGCAGAGGAAAACAATACAATACTAGTTTTAGCTGTCTACGAAAAAAACCAAATCTTTCAAATGAATTAAAACAAAAGAAATACTGTAAACTCTTGATAACTTGACCATCCAATTGACCAATTAAATGTATTTAGTATTTAGCCACATGCAACAAATTTAAAAAAAACATTCACCCCTTTGACTTTTCCCAAAAACATTATGACATATCTACAGAGACAAACATATTTTTTGGCTGTGTTCATAACCTTTCAAGACATCTCATAGAGTTTACTTACACAGTGGAACTGAGCAAATCTGACATTCTGCCTGATTTGAGAGCAGCCCAAGCCAACTATTTTCATAACATGCAACCTGAAAATACAGCTAAATTTTGCATCCATGGGTCCAGAAATTGCAAAGCTAGCTAAGCCTGTGCTGCTAAATATTTAATCTTTCATGACCAATGAAATTTTGAAAATAACTAACCAGAAAAATGTTAACAAAATGAATAGCACAAGATAATTTTTGTACCAGTGTCCTAAACAGGTACAAATAGTGCTAAGGAGGTAATGATGTCAACCACATTGTGGCAGTATTTGTTAATATTGAGTAGCCTTGTGCAACATCACAATGTCAATATGTGTGGTAGTTTGACAGTTTTATGGCATTGCTTAACCAAGTCCTTGTTTTTAATTGTCCATTCTAGCTCCGGAAACACTACAATCATTTGCCAATCAATATAGTTTTAACTAACTTGTAGTTTTAGTTCCCTCTGAATTGTGCAGATGAGCATTCCTAAGTGATAAATTTATTTACAATATCTCAGCTGGTACATGCTAAACACAGTGTTTTGTTTCTCACCTTCTGGTTTTTCATTGCTTGTCCTTTACAAATATCATTTGGCTCTTTCAAATTTTCTATTAACTTGGTGACCACAAGTTTGAAGTTGATTTCTGGAGTTTTTACCTAAAAATATAAAACAAATAAGCACCATTATTAAATGAATGTCTTCTGAAAAGGAAGGTAGGGAAATTTTCAATGAGATTTTGAGTGCTCTTAGACTGGTGTGGAAGGAAGGAAAGTTTGCTTAACAGTTCATCCAAATATATTTTGGATTGAGCATATTTTAGTAGCCAAGATGCATGATAAAACATACATTTGCAAAGAAAAATTTCTAAGACTTAGCATTAGTGAATAGCAGTACAGGTCATGTTTTTCAAACTGAAGTTACCCTGTGACCTAAATTGTGCTAGTTAAGAAATGATAAGGCAGATTCAGGTCAAGGCTTCTAAATCTCTTTGAAAATTACTTTGTCAGGTGCACTCCTAGCAGTGACGTTTCTACGGGGGGCCACAACCCCCAGAAATTTTCTTTGCCTCTTGTTTGCCCCCCCCCAGTTTTTTCAAAAATTGCTATTAAAAATTGAATGTTTTATTCCAAACTGTTCAATCGTTTTTTGACTTTTTTAGGGTTGCTCTCTCTATTTTGCTCGAGGCAATCTTTATTGCTTGTATCAAACAAGCTACAATTGACCACAAAAATTGTGAGACTGCTTTTCCTTCCCACCTCACAATAATGCAAATGTCTTTTTGGTGTATTTTGCCCAAAAGAAAACCTATCGAAATTATTTTGTAAACCATTTGTAATTTTGATTTGGGCTTCAGACAGACTTATTTTGCTCAATCCTTCCACCGTCCTCTTCCCTCCCCCTCCCCCCTCCAAACAATGTTGTTTGTTGAGGTTTGGTGATGTAGTTGCAAGTCGTGTGTGCAAAGATTGTATATAATAACAAAATCTCAACAACATTGCTTGAAGAGGGAGGGGGTCAAATACAATTCTAGTAGGTGACTGTCAATAAATTTTTCTGATTTCATCACTGGTCTCAATATATTTTGTGAAGGATTGTAGGGCCCCTGATAATCGTGTTGGTTTGTAACCGAGGTGAACATTAATGGAATTTGGTTCCTTTCTGTAGTAACCAAGAAAAATTCATTCTTGAAAATCATTGAAATTCTATATTTGTTATATATTATCACAAAGATACACCTTCTTGGGGTGGGGTGGGCAAGGTAAGCCCAACTCAAGGTTCTTCGCAACTCATTGAAAACTCTTTTTCACTCTTTGATCCAGCAATGGGAAATACCAATACTATTCCAGTATACCTTGGCATATTGCTAATCTAATATTGCCTATCGAAATTCTATGATTTGAAATTCAGTATGAATTTCAGTATTCAGTATAAGAGATTGGGTATAAGACATAACTTCTAATTTAACTGAAGCTAACTTTAGTCCGTTACTCAGCTGAGTTTTATCTTTTTAACAATAATGCATCATGAACATCACTTCTAAAAATAAAAGGCTAATAGCTTTCTAAGGTTGATTGATAGAATTTTTCCATAATCAAATAAGTCCCGCACCTTTAGGGGCCCCTAGCAACAACTTTTCTCTGTTATTTTTCCTAGGGGATGCAGCTGCGCGTTATGCCACTTATAAAACTATTTGGCATAATGATAACAGGTAGAGCTATACCAAGAAAATACCCATCTAGGGGGGCGCTAAGAATCGATGCCTTGTAGGTAATTTTGAGCAACCACGCCACTGCTTTGAATTTCAACTAGTTCGCAAAGTAATGGATAGCGTTGGCCCCTATAACTGGAAGCTGGCCCCCGGCTAGCCCCCCTGCCCCCACAGATTTTTAAGGCGATATTCGCCACTGACTGGTCTGGTCCTCGTTTACTTGCCTTTCTGATCTGATCTTTGATTATGCACCATATTTAAAATCCAGAAACAATGCTTCTCCATCACACTTGAGCATTATTATAATGGTTCTCAATGGGTTAAAATATTGTTCTCACAAAGAACCAGATACCACTTCTCAGCAGATCAGTGTATGAGGTTTCAGGCTGAGTCTTGCTGGATTTGGGTTGGTATGGACAAATTTCTTGGGTTGGTGTAGGCCACTTTGGGCTGGTTGCCATTTTAGTACTTGCAATATTTATTCCAAAAATTCAAAAAGGGGAATTTTAAATTATAGTTTTCAAACCTTGATCCGCGCAAAAGGATTATTTCAATTTCAAATGCCCTATTTTTGGATTTCTACCATGGTGTAAAACTTTTCAAATCTGTTTATTCCTTAAACAAAAAATCTATATATTGTTATTTGCACCATAATGTTATTCAATAGTTATTTTGTTTTGCCTGTTTAGATAACAATTCACTCTAAAATGTTGATTTCTACAGATTGAAACATTTCAAGCAAAGAAAAAGGCTGCGGCTTTGCGAGAGAAGGAACAAGTTTATGACGAGTTAGGAGGTGAAATGAGTAGCAGAAGTGAAGAGTATTATGCGCAAAATCTTCCTTACAACGATGGATCATACCGGCCACCAAATGGTAAGGGTATAGTTATCCAAACTTGGCAAAAGTTTTGTGCTGATATTTGCTTCAAAGTTTGTCTTTGTAATGTCTTTCCTTTGCATTCAGAATTTCTCTTTGGAATGTATCAAGTTTCGCATCTTGCTTCTTTGGAATTACCATGTATGTTTGATTCAAGCTGTCCTTCAACGTAAGCCACACCTTCATATTTAAGGATTTGATATGGAGCTTTTAAGCTCAAAACTGCAAAATAATGTTCTTTGAAACACTTTCACAGTCAGATTAAACATTTAAACATTTTCAAATAGCAGTTGCAGACAATATTTTTCAGAATATAAGCACGAAATCTACATAAGCACGAAAATACCGCCACTGTGTAGACAAAAGGAGGTCGTTTTCGCCTTAGGACTCCATTGGTAACATTCTCAATGGGCAGTGATTGGTCAACCTCAACAGTCATGTGCTTGTGTTTCTGATTGGCCTATTTCGATCCACAACAGGGTATATATATTTCCTAGCGCAGAGTTCTCGGTCTATGTTCTGACGTTTTAAACTCTGAAGAGTGTCAGACGAAAAGCTTTAGTTACTAAATGTTTGCTTTTTTCAAAGCCATTTTATTAAAGATTTTATCAGTTGAACGAGAATATAACCATAGTTTCTGTAACTATTTTCCTGCCTGTTGACTTGTCATGTCAGACTTAACCTGTGTATTCTGTTCTTCAGCATCTTTGGTCTAACTAGTACACCAAAAGAGGAAGGGAATCATCGCTAGATCATCTCTTTTCATCATTTTAGAGAAGGTCAAATTTGATATGAAAACAGATTTTCTCAACCAAAGTTTAAGCCATTATTATCAGGTTTTTCGCATGAAAGCCTTTCTAAAGTGTTCTAGTATGATTGTATGCGGCAGCTAAAATCAAAGCAATATGGTGTACTAAACTTTCTCAAGAAAGCATGCACGCATGCATGCACAGATATTCGAATAAATGCCACATTAATTTATGAATATGTCTATGCTTATTTGAAACAGTCAAAAACAAGGACATACGTGTATGGTATTTTTCTTGGCATATTTTCATCAAATATGGCTACTTCCATATTTCTACACATAGAGAAAGTTATTTTAAGTTCCGTAAGAAAAACTTCAAGGCATTGAGTCAAAGGAAATAGGCCTTTTCTCTAGGGGGGAATTTGGTTTTGGTGTGATTGCCGAGGTTCCATGTGACATCATTATCCGTTGCTAACAACTTGCCATTGATGGAAGCTGTGTTGTAAATTAGCAAAAGTCAACTTCATGTGATCAGTGTCAGGCCCACCAATAGCATTGCAATTCCTTTTCCCCATCCCCCCCCCCTACCATCTCCTTTGTCTCTCTGAGGCTCTGGCACCTAGAGTACTCCTACTCTCCTCCCCCAACCAAATTTTTGCAAGGGAAATGTTTTCGACCAATGTTTTTCTTATATAACGGTAAAAAGAAAGAAGGTTATGCTTGGAATTTGTCTGTTCCAAAAGTAAAATGATACAGTGACACGACATAGGAATTGCCAGCATAAAATGTCTACCAGTGACACGAAATAGGATTGCCAGCGTGAGCCTTGGTTGGATGGATGTAATAGGCTTCTAAATAGATTCTGATTTCCTTTCACTGTGGACTTATGGTTATATCTTTAGACTATATTTGTGTTTTATTCTAAAAACCATGCAAAAAAGACAAGAAAGAAAGATATACAGGAACAAAGCAATACGACGACGAGAATCCAATGTCACGAAATAAATATTCAAAATAAATTAAATTTAAAGAGTATACTAATATTTCGCCCCGGCATACAGGGCTTCATCAGAGTAAACGACAAGCACCGCTTGCCAGAAAACTAGAGAAAATGATGTAATCTAAACCGGGCGTTGCCACGCAGCTTTGTTCCGGGAGAGATCTGGAATCCAGTTTGTTGCTAAAGTAGTGTGCCCAAATAAAAGCGGCGTGTTTCAGAACAGAAATACTCGAGTATACGATATAACATACTCGAGTATGTTATAGTCACACTAAATGTTGCTTGAAAACTTGTGCCTGTAAACCGAGTGTGACACTGTAATTGGAGCTATTAGGGTCTAAACTTGATTGACTCGTTTTGCGTATTTGCGGTCTAACTTTGATCTGACTGTAACTAGAAGTGGGACTTAAGGCGGAGTGACTATAAACGGAGTCGACTGTATATTGTATTGATATTTTTTTTATTTTTTGTGGATGATATAGGGTATAAATTCCTGTAGGTTTTCAAACTGGTGTTGCCAGATAAAAGTTATGTCATCGATATATCTTTTCCAAAATATTGGACTGCGCCTCATCGGGGCATTGCTGATGATTTGTTATTCTATTGTTTACATTAATATATTGGTATAATTTGGGACAAAGGATCACCCCACTGCGCTGGTTCAAGAGAGGTAAATAAAATGAACCATTCCTAGATGGCAAAAAACTCCTCGTCTTTGAGATGAAGCATTTTTCAAAGTTATATTTTACACTAGCTTAGCCTCAGCTTGTTCTTAGGTTGTTTTTAAATTTTGACCAAATTTGAGGCTCGTGTTCTTATAAAATTGTTCTTATAAAAAAATAGTGTAAAAGCAATGTAATTATGTAGTAAATATGCAGCCAACCCCCCTGCACCCATATACCTGTTTCCTATGTGTATGTGTCCGTCTCCCATAACAAAAATATTGTTTCCGGTAAAGCGTTATAGAAATTTGTAATCAGGAATGATAGTTCTACTGGCACAGTACTACATTTGGATGGTGATAGTAAAATTTTTATTTGTCTGTCACTATCTTTAGAAATAAGCACACACGATTGATCAAGCGCACATGCTCGAATAAGGGCACGCTCTTGAAACTAGTGTGATAGACGTGGCACTTATAAGTACACAGTTCGATTATGTAAGAAATACGGTGTAGTATTATTATTATAAATTGTCATCACCACCACCATCTCCGTTTCCATCAGAAAAAAATTTCTTTGAAAAATATTTAAGGCTTCAAATAATGTTCAGTTTCTGTTTGTCAGGACAACTCGGAGGTTATGCCATAGACTATGGCAGCAATGGAGTTGGTCAGAATCACCCATTTTACCCTCCCACCAATCAACAACAACCACAGCAGCAGCCGCCGTATTATTATCAAAGTGAGGTAATGAAAGTTTAGCAAATTTTCTAATCTTTAAATATAAACATCAAGTAAAACTATGAAGTTATGCAGACTATGAAGTCATGCTGCTCCACTCTGAAGTTTATTTAGATATAAGAATGGGTTTAAATTCCTAAATATGTTTTAATTTTCATTCTTTTTAGCACCATTCGGTTGTATAGCATTTACTGTTGTTTCTATGCAAAATTTGAATTCCAAAAAGCGTAAAAAGCCACAGAAAATTATAACGATAGTTTTTTCTTCTGTGCGAAGCATGAATTTAGTGCTTTTTACTTGAAGTAATTGAAGAGCTGTTAAGATTTTGGTGATTGTTTCCTGAGTGCCGTTGCTAGCAGTTTCAAAAGACAGCTTTTAAAGTTAAATTATTGCGATTCCAGAAGTGATGTGAATTGCGGGTTTGATGCAACTAAAAAGCAACTTTAGAGAAGCTGAAATTCAAATTAGGTCTAGGAAAGTTTTGGAATAAAAAACAGCAACATGAAAAAAAATTGAGATTATCTTAGTAGTCAGCAAGTGGGGATATCTTTGTGTGTTGGTGTCCCACCCTTTATTTTGAGCCACATTTTCCTATTATCGGCAGCTCCAGAAAATTATTGTGCAAACATTCGCGAAAAAGGCCTATACAAAGATTGAAGATCGGTCCATGGAAATAAGAGCTTTGCTTTTATTATTTAATCTTTGTAGATGATTATAATAATCGATGGTTTGGTTGTTTTTAATATTCTTGTGTCACTTGAGCATCGCTTGCTATCTCTACAGCCTCGTACAATCCCTGATAATCGAACATACCCGCCAATGGGCCCAGACAATTCCAAGCAGCGACAGTTTTCAGAGAGTTCTCCGCGATCTAATGGAGTTGTACCAGGAAAAGCAGGAGACAAAAGGTGACATTCTGTAATTTAACAGTTCATCATTTCGTTAGCAAGCTTAAGGCTTATATGAATAGATACTTTTGTAATTGTCGTGACTGCATTCAGTCACATTGAATCGTCTTGCCTTGATTATACATTGATGTTGATCAAACAACATGAAAGCATGAGTTTTGATCAGAACTTCATAAAATTGTTCTTTATATTTATGGAGGTATTTCATTTACCTTGTAACTTTTTTAAAAAATTTTTAAAAAAATCTTTCAGTAAGACTCTGTGATATTTCATGTTCTGCTATAAAACGCAAATGCGTGAATTATTTTGCATACAGATACAGGACTGTTTTTTATTAATCAAATTTATATCTAGAAAAAAACAAAATCTTATGCTAATAATTCGGTGTTTTCCAGGGTATCTGTTCAACCGCCCAACCAAAACGAAAATGAACTTCAAGCATTGAAAATTGCTTTAGAAGAAAAGGAACAAGCCCTGCTCTCCTCTCAAGAAACAGTCCAGGTTGGTAATTCTTTTTGCTCCAGGAAGACTATGATTGTTATTAAGATGACAGCGGTCTAGAGGACTTGATGAATCAACCTCAACAATACCTTGCCCCTTTTGCACTGGTGATTACCAACCGATCTTCTGAATGGATGACTAGCCAATTCTCTGCTCATTAGTTCACATGCTTCACTACTAGTAATGAATGATAGTGGTATAATCCATTACACTATTATTATATTGCCCCAAGTACTAATAAATAATTTCAACGACACCCCCATCGCCTTCTGCGCTGAGAATCATACCCGCCTTCTTTTCCAAGAGGCACTCCCCTTTTTCTCCATTTATTGTTACTTTTTGGAGTAAGGAAAAAAAAGTTTGCTTAAGTAAAGGAGATTTGTCATCCAGCCCGATGCAAGTGAGAGTGCAGTAAGAAATTAAAAAACTTTGCTAATGTAAATAATCGGCTGAAAATTGACATGCCAAATTTATCTATATGTTCACAACGCAAAGCTTCTTTCTTCCGGAAGATAAGTTAAAGTATCTTTCTCGTCGTTACTCCATCATTTTACATTTTTCGGTGAAAGTTTCCCTGTAGCGCCAGGCCTAGCCATCGCGTTTTCTTCTATAGCAGCAATCGACATATCTCTAAAATTGTTGATTTGGTGTTAATAAATCACGGCAATGACTTGAAATTACCTTATCTTGGGCTTGAAACTGCCAGAACTTTGCATAATTCTCTGTTCTTGCGCCTTCCTTTAATGGAATAAGGAGCACGTTTACCGTTGACCTTGCTTTAGATCTGAAGTTAGTTTGCATGCAAGCAGTAACCATTGTTGAGAAGAGAAGGTTAGCCACAAGTGAGGCACATTGCTCAGTCGGGATAATATTTGCTAACTATTTTTGCTCAAAGGCAAAAATTACGGAACAGCATTCACCCAATGTTCATTGGCTGAACAATGCTATCAAATGGTCTTAACATGTACCGGACATTCATGTTGGGCAATTTTCAGTGAAATTTTAAGAGCGTTTATCTGGAGATTAAGGAAAAAGTGCCGTGCCAATGATTTAAATGTAGAAAATAAGGAACACCGCAACGCACCGAAAACAAACAACAACTAATAAAAGTAAATGAAAATTTGCTTTATAAACTTTCAGTTTATTTCATTTTTCTTGTGTTCGTTGTTGTTTGTTATCAGCGCAAGCATTCCATTGTAGTCCATCGAGCATCTTGCTATCGTGGCCTTTTCTTCATTTATATGCTCACCAAAGATTGCTTGTAGATTATATTTGCTGTTCTTTTTAAAGCGATGTTCCAGTTTCCATAAAGTCAATTATTCGAGGGCGCGTCATTTTTTTACTACACTGAACGCTTGACTTTCAAACAGATCCACTTACATTATCAACTTTCTAAATAAAGTTTAGTTGTGATTCATGAATTTTAGGATACAACATTTGCACAGTTTCGTAGTCTTATCCATAAACATTGTCTAAACTTGAATTAATGCATTTTTAGTTTATAGATTGTCCATAAAGTTTTCCGTACTGCTTGCCAGTTCTTACAGTTTCATTTACTACTTTTAGTATTTTCATTAAACCAGTTGTTTTAAACTGTATTTTAAATTCAAGTAAACTTTATTTTTAGATTCTGAACGTGAAAGTCAGGAGACTGGAGCATCTTTTACACCTAAAGAACCTCAGAATCGATGATCTAACGAGCAAGTTGAATGGCACTCAAAGAATAACCCCACAAAACCAAATGGCACATCCACCCATGCAGAATCAGAACTTTTCGTCACCTCCTGGGCCAGGGTACGGCCAGGTTCAGCCCTTAAAACCGCACCCACCCTTGCCAGACATTGCACCAAAAGCTGGGGTAACAAGGCATTATCGCTAGGATGCTTTCATGTATTTTAAGCCACCCTGCAACGCAGTTGTAGATACGAACTAGGCCCTCTATAAATAGGAAATATTTTAATCACCAGGAACAAGTATTGATAAAACAGTTTTCATCATTTCATTTCATTTCAAGGTTTAGTACATCGCATTTGAAACCTGTTTTACAGGAACTTAACGGAACTTTTACAGGATAATTTCAAAAACGAAACACTCTCCTCATAATCTAGGTTTACAGTATTTACATCAAGCAATTGTAATCGATTTAAACATACACGGCATTTGATTTTTCATTTTTCCTGTTAAAATTGTAAATACTCAATTGTATCATTATGCGGCAAATTGTCTTTTTCTGCGTCTGTAGTATAACATCATACAACTCTGGTTTAGAATTCTCAAATGACCACCCAACCAATAAAGAACAGCAAAAATGTTTCTAAATTGGCAAAATAAGTTATGACCAGTGTGAAAACCCCAATATTCAATATGAATTACTCGTTTTTGGCCTTGTCCGACTGTGGACGATCCGAGCCGAAACAATCCGAGGCGAGAGGATTCAAGCTGAGACGATCTCAGTTGGGCGCAGGGTAATCTTTCCCCTGGTTGTCTGTTTTATGACCACTATTACTTTGATATAAAATATAAACTTTATCCGAAATCTACTCTAACGAAGTGCATTATGTCTCTTAACTTTGTCTTGGTTGTTCAGTTTTTTGTCTAACCTCCACTGCTAAAACATGCCAAAAATATCCACCCCGAATTCGAAGTCCTTGTTCCGAAATAAAATAGGATTAAGGACTGTGAAGATGAACGCAGTTTATTATTTTCGCTGGCCCTAAGGAAAGGCTCTAAGGAAGAGCGCTTAAACATCATTGATTTGATTCAACACTACCAACAATCGAAAGAAATAATAAGTGCAAAGAAGTAAAGGAATGGAAATGTTACCTAAGATTTCTCTCAATAGTCTTCCTTTCATTTCTTTGCCGATGAGAGTCTTTGAAATCCCCTTCGAGGTAAAGCACTACGAAAGAATTGCTATATTTTATGTTACTTTGTTTTACGCAAGAAACATCTCATTAACGTTCATAAACAACAATATTTTAGAGATCCAAGTTCTTTTAACAAGATGCGTCGTACACTCTTCAGGGCAGGGGAAAAACTGGAGAACCAATCGACCTTGCATTGCGGAACATACTCATGCAGTGGCGGTGCCAAGGGGTGGTATGGGGGGCCAATTACCCCCCCCCCCACACTTTTCTGAAAATATGGTCTACATATTTCTTCTAAAAATGGATTAAAAACGCTGGGTGGGGGTAGATCAAATTTCCTAAGAAAAGTTATCTAGGTACAAATCACTAAAACGAGGCAAACGGGGCGTGGTCCCACTGGCCACGCCCATTTCCCTCCCACTCTATAATACACTACTGGCCAAAATTAACAGGCCACTCTTCGCAATTGTATGAAGCATGGGTAAACTTCTACAATTAGACCACCACAAGTCGTCATTTTTGATTGAATCGAAAAAAGTTAGAAAGTTCTACGCAAGGGGAAAGAGAGTGGTTAATTTTTTTTTTATTTCCCACTATTTTCTGAAATTCTTTGCATTTTGAGAAGACTTGACCGAAAACACTGCTGTACATTTTTCATTTGGGGCACGACTGCCCTACACTTTGCCCTTTTCTTTGGGTCTAGCAGTCTCGTTTTCAGCAACCTCTTTCTGAATATTTGTTGTTACTTAGGCCCAAAATATCGTAACAAGCCAAAAGTAACTCTATTTCATCGTTTTATAGCAAGATTTTCAATTTTTTGGAAAGATATCTCGTTTTCATTGGTAAGTGATTGAAAATACTATAATTTTTTATTGAATTTAGTATCTAAAGCTTTCATTGGATTTAGTTGTTCGATTTAAAACCTTATTTATTATTGGTAAAACCTAATCGAAGTCTTAAACTTAAGGGAAAGCTATTTTTATCATTTTTAGACCATGTCTCCTGTACCAAGATTGAGCACAGAAGATCGAATTAGGGCAGTAGTTTTGCACGAAGAAGGGTATAGTTGCAACAAAATTGCCTTAAAATTGAAAGTTGCACGATTCACAGTGCAGCAAATCATTAAAAAGCATAAAGAGACAGGTAGTGTAGAGGACAGAAAGGGCAGAGGCAGGAAGAGGATCACAACATCTAGGGAAGACAGACTGATAGTTAAACAGTCATTGAAAGATAGAAGAAAAACTTCCAGGATTTTAGCAAATGAACTAAAAGATGCACATGATATTAAAGTTAGCTCTAGAACAGTGAGGAGAAGACTAGTTGACAGTGGTCTCAAGTATTGCAGAGCAAAAAAGAAGCCCTTACTGAGTGAGAAAGCAAGAGCAAAAAGGTTGGATTGGGGAAGGCAGCATCGAGACTATGACTGGAGCAAAGTTATTTTCAGTGATGAGAGCAGATTTTGCTTGATAAGTGACAGGCCAGTTTATGTGAGAAGGAGGAGTGGAGAGGAGTACCTTCCACAGTGCTTAAATCCAACTGTTAAACATGGAGGTGGTGGGATAATGGTTTGGGGATGTATTAGTAGCAAGGGTGTTGGCCGTCTACACAGAGTTGAGGGTACAATTAATGCAGCACATTACATCAAAATTTTAAAATTCTGTGCTCTGCCATCAATGAGACATCATTTTAAGGATGGTGATGGTATTTTTCAACAAGACAATGCACCATGTCTGATGTCACACAGCAATTACTGTTAAAAAGTGGATGGATGGGAAGATGCCATTATTGCCATGGCCCGGCAATAGCCCCGATATGAGCCCAATTGAACATGTTTGGGACTATATTGGACATAAAATCCAGGATTGTTTATTTAAAAACAAGGATGAACTGTTTGAAAAGGTCAAATTGGAATGGAACAGAATTCCCAAGGACTACATTTCTAACCTTTACAACAGTATGAACAGGCGTGTTTCGGCACTCATTAAAGCCAAAGGAGGCTCTACCAGCTACTGAAAACATATTTTTAGTGAATTGTGTTAAAATCTTACCAAAATGCATTTGAATTATATTCAGAAACAACCAATGTGTCTCTCTCCACTGAAAAACTCACACATAATGGTTTAAATCTTGATTTATGTAAGGTAATTGGCCAAATATCTTCCAAACAACAGGGTGGCCTGTTAATTTTGGCCAGTAGTGTAACTGGCGCCGCCACTGAGCTCATGTTGAGATTTGTTTCACTATGTAAAGAGGCTTTAGATTCACTTTTTACAAGCTTTTCAGTGGTTTTCCAGCCCAGTTCTTTAATGAATGGTCTGCCTTGGGTGTCATAGATACTTTCAGTTATGACTCTTGCAGCTTGGGAAGCACAGCAGCCCTGAAGTGTGGCTGAACAGTGCTTGATTAAAAAAGATAAATCTTTGTCGTAAAAAAGATTTGGCATATTGCAAGTAGCCAAGGGCTCGTGACATCTTACCAAAGATTGATTTTACGTGCTCTTTTTAATGTAATGAGCTGTCAATAGAGACAATCAGGTACTTGGTCTTTAAAACCAATCCTAATACAATTTTTTGAAGTTTTTTTAAGATCATTTTCCCTGTCCTTGGGAATTGTATGCTTTTGTTTTGTTGTGGTCAGCATTAAATCTGTTTTCAAAACACTAAAGGAGTCTTTCTTACATTTTAAACAAGTGTCCAGTCGTTGCCGATCATTAACATCTCATTCAGTTGGGTTAGCTTGTATGCTAGGTTGAATATGCTGGTGTTATAAGCGTACATCACAGCACAAACGTTTTAGGCAGCTTGTTTGAGATCAGTAATATAAATTAAATATAATTGAGGACCAAGACGAGAACCCTGTCCTTTAAAATGCATTATGTCCTTTAAAGTTGAGTAATCATCATTGACCTTGCACAATTGCAAAACTTTGATTGTACAGTTAAGACTGAAAACATGACAGCTCACGACTATGAACCCTATGAACCCTAAAGATTTATACAATTATCGTCCTGGTCAGCAGTATCAAAGACCCGTTTCAGATTTCTTAATACCAAACCCACAAGCTTTCCAGCATCTTAACCATTTTACCAATCATCGACGTTTTTAAGAATGGTATGCAATGAAGTAGCATTTTGTCGCAAATAATCAAAAGATTGCGATTCACAAATAAAACAAGTACAATGGAACCATTTTATCACCAAGTTCGTTACCTAGAAGATGCAAACTTAAAGATCTTTTATTACTTTTATTATAAGTTGATCTTCGGGCACAAAAAGAGCCAAAAGTCACACAACCTTTTTTGTTTAATCACAACAATTCAAACATCACATAAAATACTTGCAAGTCTGTAATATTATTTGGCTAATCACAGGTTCAATAAACGCAGAAGCATAAGCAAATAGTGACAAAATCTAAATATATTTCGAATTTGATTTTAGCTTCATGAATCGCGTAAATTGCAAAAATTATGAGAAGGAAAAGTCCGGAAAGAGAACCTGGAGGAACAACTTCTGTGGGCGCCCCAAGTTTTCTTATAAATACCGTAGCCTTTCAGAGAGCTGCCTATTGAGTTCCTATAACATCTAATGGAACAAGACATTTCTTTGGAATTTTCATTGTTGGAAATGGGTGTGCTGCCTGTTGCATCATTTTTGGAATACTCAAAGAACGATATAAAGGGATTTATCTAAATTTCGCAAAGTTTTCAATAAGTGCTCTTTCCTACCACAATTTCAATGAAATAAGTTCTTTGTGCTGCAAAATTTGAAGATGGCACGAAATAGCAGGAACATAGCATACTTTAGTAACTTTCGTCTATATCCAGGTTCAGATCGAAAGTCATGTGAGAGGAAGAAAGAGCATTTGATTGGTTCTTTTGCTTTTTACCAATCAGGGACTGCAAACGTCTCACCTAGTTGAAGAATCCAAGAGAGAAAAAGAATTATTTCTTTCGGTCGCTAACTTAAAACATCGGTTTATAAATGAGCTGTTGCATTAAGCTAGACGCCGTCTATGCCAGAAAATATTTTAAGACATTTTTGCAATATTCTACCATTGCAATGTGCATATGTGTTGAAACTATCGTAGTATCTGGAACTTCTTTGAATTAAATGCAAGAATGAAACACCTTGAAATTCTTAGAGAATTTTATGATAAAGAGTGTTGTTGCAATTTTGTCATATCTTGTTAGCTTTTGGTTGTTTGTTATCTGCGATCAAGAGTCACCAACTTTAGACTTGAATTTAGTGCAAGGAAAATTTGGAAAATAAACATGCAGAAACTTAAATATCATTTGGCATTATACATGATTTATTAATCAGGTATTTCTCCGATGAAAACAGATTCAGAACTTTCCAATAATCATTGCTGTTTTTTGCATATTTTGGAATCACAGCTTTATCAATATTACTTTTTGCTTTGATGCCCATTCCAACAACCTAGCTGTGTTATTTCATCAATTTTCCAGTTCCAGGAGAAGCAGCATAAATTTTCTGACCGCATTCCTTTTTTAAAGGAATTCGAATTGAAGAATCGTGTATAATTGGACGTGTCTTGAAGAAACTGGTCAATAGATTTGTTAGAGATAGCTTTGCCATCAGTCCGAATTGATTACGAATCGCTTAAAACCCTCACGGTGTGGGCGAAGAGGATATTGAGCTTAACGAATAGATAACTTGATCATTGAAAATTGAAGTCTCTTCATTAGCCTTTGAAATGGGCACTTAATCTTACGAAGAATCTTTCTGTTAATGATTTGATGTTCTATGTTGTAGACCAATGCGAGAAAAGAATCTATATTTAACTTTTAGACGAATCAGCGAAATTAGAAACAGTTTGTCAATGAAATCAAAAATACTTCATCAGGAGATCAGAAACAGTTAATCAGTGAAATCATAAACAGCTTATCAGTGAAATCAGAAACAAGTCCATAGTAAAATCATTTTCCAGCTATTGTAGCAGTTTCGAAAATAGTTCGCAGTAACCAGACAGAGAAAGGGAACAGTAAGAACAGTGCATTTTAATCAATCAATCAATCAATCAATCAATCAATCAATCAATCAGTCAATCACTCAATCAACCAATCAATCAATCAACCAATCAATCAATCAGTCAACCAATCAATAAATCAGAACAGTAACTCTAATTGGAAACGCTAAAGACCACACGTAGATTCCAGTTTGTTTCTGATTTTGGTTCTAGAGATAGAAAGCAAGTGGAGGATTATTTATTTATGAATTACAAGCACTGTAAAAATTACGGTAGCTGATCGGTTTTAGTCAAAATGATTTTTTTTGATAAGAGCAACTCTCAGGTGTTCTGCAAAAATCTGGATTGAGATTTAATTAAAAGGAACGAAGCGATGAAATCTTTTATTTAAAGTGTTGTAAAGGAAGCTGGTCGTTTGAAGAAAGAAGATCTCTTATCTGATCTTTAATCAATGAAACACTCTGGTATCAAGCCGGCTTCAGTCTTGATTCGAAAATACCAAGATAGCATATCAGAAAATGCGCGGTTCTACACTCTGTCTCAAAACCTGTTTGTTATATCGTTTGCCGTAATCTTTGCGACCTGTGGAGACATTTGCTAAATTTGCCCTTGAAAGAGGTGCGAAGTTTGTGTGCAAATCCATGTTGCGTAGTTTTCGTCCAACATCATGAATGCTGATGCAAAATTTGCATTGTAAGCATAACTGTTTGCTTATCGCGGATTTTCGTAGGCGAAAGTTTGCAAATTGAAGTATACGTTCTGCCAGTCACGCTAGTCAGATTAGAATAGAGGAATTCGGCCTAGGGCTAGTCAACTGTTGCATACTGAGTAAAGTTAAATAATATATACCCAGGTGTGGATCGAAATAGGCCAATCGGAAAAACGCAAGCACAAGACCGGTATAGTTGACAGGGCCTATTTTAGTGTGGTTTTCCCTACATTTTGTGGTCTTGGAAATCCATAATGTGGTCTTGGAAATTCAAAATTGTGGAATGGGTTTTTTCATTTTAGCTATATTTTTGTTATAAACATGTTTTTCTGTTGATAGAGTTTTGAAACTTTATAACATAACAGAACAGTACATCCATGAATCGTAGCGCAAGTTCCTTGGTCCAGATTAATCTGGTCCAACAAGAGCGAAAAATGTTACAGCCAATTAGCTTTTTGCTCTCAAATTGTGTAAAAGCCAATCATAGCTTGTAAAAGACCCCTGAATCTAGCGACAATAACAACAATGGCGGCCAAACAGCCACCAAGCTGCGTGAAAATGCACTACAAACTTCGAACTGCTGCAAGCTCATGGCAAAATAAGTTTATGATTTTTTCAATATGCAAAGGTCATTTTAGATTTTCATCGTGCGCGTTTTAGAATTTTCTAAATTTTTTAAATTTCTTGGCTCAGCGTGTCCTTCAATATTAAAATAAGTATGAATTATAGAGCTTCTAGCAATGCTAACCTTTAACTACTGTTACTGTCGGAGTCCATAAAGAATAGGCTATAATAGAAACATTTTTGTAATCGTGTTATGTTGAATATTTTTGTTTTACACGAAAAAAGAAAAACGCTTTTTACGGCAACGTTCGATATTTTAAAATTCCATGCTTCATATACAGCCTTCTTTTTTTAAAGTGTTGTCTTGGAAAATTTCCATAAAATAGGCCCTGATAGTTGACCAATCAGTGCCGCTTGCCTAAAGAAAAACTACCAATGGAAGCCAAGAGAGAAAAAGAACTCCTTTTGTCTATACAATGGCATTTTTCGTTTGTATGTAGATCAATTCCAAAACTGCTAAATGGAAAGACGACAGAGCGCTGACAATTATTTGAAACATGTAGTCATTACAGAGACTCTTCATTTCCAAACCTTGCTTGAAAATAAGACATGTCCTGCTGTGCTTCACAGAAAAATGCAAGATTAGCCTGGAAGCCAAAAAGTGTTTCGGGGCTGTCTTTAAGGATCTATCAAAGGCCTTTGATTGCTTAAACTACGAACTTCTGATAGCAAAACTTAATGCATATGGATTCAGCAGAAAAGCCTTTATGTTCATTCATAGCTATCTAGACAAGAGGAAACAAAGAGTTCAAGTTAATGGGTCCTTCAGTGAATGGAAAGAAATCAACAAGGATGTTCCACAAGGGTCAGTTCTAGGGCCTCTCTTATTGAATGTTTACATTGACGATCTGCTTATGTTTGTACCAGAAATGGAGATGTGCAACTATGCAGATGACAAAAATCTCCATACGAGCGACATTGATTTCACACATGTAATTAAATTAAAGAAAAATTCCTCAATAGTTGCAGAATGTTAAAAGTATGAAGTTAAAAGGGGAGAAATGCCACTTCATGACCTTTAGAAATCAAATTAATGACTTGGCCATACATATAGAGAACAATCTAATCAACGAATGCAGCGAGAAAAAACTACTTGGTGTAACAATAGACAAAAAACTCCAATTTGAGCCGCACATAAAAACACTGTGTAAAAAGGCTAGACAAAAACTTCACGTCCTCTCCCGCATTTCATGCTACTTAAGCACAGAACAACTCAAACAAAAATGAGGGCATTTATTCTATCCCAATTTAGCTATTGCCCACTTATATGGATGTTCTGTGACAAAAGCCTAAATAATAAGATAAACCATATACACTAGGGTATCAAAAGTATTGCACCACCCTGCTCAAAATGGCGGCACTTTTTGTCGACTTTTTTACAATGCAAAACATTTGAATGTATGAATTGGGTGGAATAGGCATATTTTATATCAAATTTCGGCGGGAAAAGTTTGCAAATTTTGCTGACGCCATAGAAAACCTAGTTAGAAATGTAAATTTTACGGAAAAACATCATTGTTTGAAAAAATGTAGACCATGCCTGAGGAAACAAAATCGTCAAATGAGAGGCGAGTCGCTATAAAACATTTACGGGGAAGTGGTCTTTAATTTTAAAAAAAATGTTGACCAAGTTAAATGCAGCTACACAACAGCTGCGGTAAATCAAAAAAGATTTCTCGAGAATGTTACAGTAGTAAAGAAACCGAAAAGTTGTCGACCAAAATAAATTTGATGTTAAAGGGGAAAGAATTTGTCGGTTTTATTTCACTGCGTACAGCACCAAGGGGCAGTAAAAGGCATGAAACTCAACACTGCGCAAGGTTTTGCAGCTCAAAATCCGTCCACAGAAAATATAATGAGTGTTTTGCACAAATACAAAAGAAAAGGTTACCTGAGTAAATGGAAACCATTTTTACAAATATTTATTTCCATACAAAAGAAATTAAAGATTTGGCATAGCCAGAATCAAGTCCAATCTTTAACATCGCTAAAAATGTTTGACTTCAAATGAAAAATGTTACAAACTGTGATCCAAATGGTCGTACAAAAGCCAGAGAATCATTAATTGTAAGAATTTTCCAGGCCTATTGCGAAATTCCACAAGAATACGTTGACCAAAAATGTGGATTCATTTCAAGGAGGCTTTTTGCGGTTTCAAAAGTTTGCGGCTTCCCGTCAAAATATTGAAATTTGAAACCGTTAAAGGACGTTTGCTTCTGTTATTTTTCAAATAAATGCTCTAAATAGATTGAAGTTTTGATTGGTGGTTGTTTGGCTTTCGACCAATTGCCATTGGCCCTCTAAAAACAGAATTAATTTGCATAACAATAGCTTTCGATCATTCATGTGCCATTTCTCCTCCTTCGAGGTGGTGCAATACTTTTGATACCCTAGTGTACATGGAAAGGCACTGCGTATGGCATGCAAAAACAATGTGTCAGATTTTGATACTCTTCTGATTGAGAACAATTGCGTATGACCTTCAGATACTAATGATTGAGATCTACAAAACTGTACATAAACTCAACCAAAACTTTAAGAATGAAATATTCTACAAAAGAGTAGCAACTACTGCCTTAAAAACAGTTGATTGAAGGCTCGAATTTGTCCATATACTAGGTGCAACTGCTAAATAATAAACAGCAAAGCATTTTCTAAAACAGCCTGTATGCATACCGGGTTAATCTGTAGTGGAACGCGCACTGTTCCTGGCGTGTCACCATTTGACACATCTCGTAGCAAGCGCTCATTCAGTTTTCACGCAAAAAACAAACAACATATTTGTATTAAGGCTTCACCAAGCAAGGTTAGACCAGCGTTATGCAAAGGGAATGAAAACGCCACGAACACCACACCTTACTCTAGTATTAGAAATGAAATCCTCAGGAGGCCAAAAGACTCTCCCGCATTGCTCATAAAATAGTAAATCGAGTACAATAAAACGCGAGGAAGCGTGTCACAAGAGACCATAACGAGTAGCAAACCATAACAAAATCAGACGAATAAGCTCCTCGTGAGAATAACTCTCTGATAACATTTCATTTGATCATCAAAAAAGCACCACAAACAAAAATGTCTTTGCATTTGCTTCAATGATGAAGTCTCTTTGCTTCAATGCTCGACAACCATTCTACTGTGTACAGAATTTATTCTTCAAAAATATTTGACATTAACATTTTCGTTCGATTAATTAAAATAGGAATGGTTTGGAATAAAATGTCACAAACTTGTTTGAAGCTATAAAAAATTTGCTTGCTAACTTCATCTCTCCGCCTTCCACTTTTGGCTCATATACCAATATTATAGCTCATTGAAACAGACATTTTTTCTTTCTAATGCATGATAACGTCCTTTTTCTTTATTCTCTAGTTTATTTTCTGGATGATGCTTAGTTCAGGTTATATGGGTTTATTCGATTGCCTATTAAATGATAGCACAAGCTTTAACGCTTCGTGTCAGGCTAAAAAACAGCATGCTTGCTTGTTTGCTTGTTCACTGTTAGCTGGTTGTTGCAGTGAACCAGCCATTACAGTATAAAGGTTGTTACACTCAACCAGCTATCATTGTTAACCGGATATTACAGTTAACCAGCTATTATTGGTAACCGGATATTACAGCTAGCCAACTATTACAGTATGAAGGTTGTTACAGTCAACCAGCTATTATTGGTAACCAGATATCACTGCTAACCAGATATTACTGTTATCCGGATTTACTGCTTGCCGGTAATCACTGTTAGCCAGTTGTAACAGTTAACCAGCCTACAGCTAGCCGGTTGTTACAGTGAACAGGTTGTTAATGTGAACCAGTTATTATTGTTACTGCTATGCTACTGCTAACCGTTAAGTATTGCTATCCAGTTAATATTGTTGACCAGCTATCAGCTAAGAGGCCCAGCTCGAAAACTCAAGTCTTCCGCCTTTTTATTTCGATACTGTAGTAACCATTGTCGAATGTAATCAATTCATCGATTGTATCATAATCATTAACACTATCTTTGTCTCTTTATCCGCATTAACTTAATCACTTAATCAACAGCACATTTGTAGCGTCCCCTCCTTCTATGTGTATTGCAGTCAGTAGATTCATTAAAACCCAACAGTCACACAATATTGTCTCTTGCTGGCTCCGTGTTTTCTGCGCCTTGAATCGAATCATAAAAAACGACGGCATGTCAAGAAAAGAACTTGCAATAGAATTAATATAGGAACGTATCAAAATCAACAGTCGTTCCAATAATACTTTGTACTGCAAGTTCAAAACACAATACGTCTTCATTGGAAAAACAAACGATTTTAAAAGAAATCAGCGCGGAATAAAATGCTCTTGCTCGAGCTATTGAATGCCCACTTTTATCACCGCAAACATCAAATAGCCACCCCACCCACATTGAATAATTTCGATTTTGTTATTTAACATGGCAATCACTTTTCGTAAGGCAAAGATATCTTGCGCCATTTTTCGGAAATAAGAGAAGATCCAAAGCTATCAAACAAAATTAGGCATCAGATAGTAGTCTAATTATTCTGTGACATTAGAATCGAAAATTGTTGTAAGACCGTTATCAATTCCTAAAATAATAACGATGAGCCAATATTGGAAAGGTTATCTGATACCAACAAGATAATGAAAGCCCCCCCACACAAGACACTTGTTGAAATAATTGTCGTATCTTGAAAATAATTGCGCAATTCCTTTTTAGGACCTACGGTCCTAGCAAAAGACACATGAAAGGAAACTTGGCACGCCAAGTTCAGGTCATGGTTGTTAGATTTTGGTTAATTAAAATGTGGACTTGAATAGCACATTGGATTCTATTGAAAATAAGATTTTTACTCGGAGAAGAAGCACTAGGAAAAGAGATAACTGCACAGTACTTGGTCATGTGACCAACTGAAGAACACCTGCCTGATAACTGCAAAGGATTCTGCATATCTTGTGTCTCCTGAGCGAGGGTTAATACAAATTAGCAAAACAGCAGACGGTTATGCCACGAAAAAAGCCACAGCTGATGAAGATTGAAGAAGCAACATTTGGCTTTGGTGTTGATGGCCTGTAGCCTCTACATTAAATCGTCCTTCATCGATAACAGTCCCGGGTAAGTTTTGATGTATAAACGAATGCTATTCTTGCAATCTTCGTTTTCTCTTGCTCATTTGAATGCTTGTTTGTCAAAACATTATCTGCTAATAAGTAATAAAAGCAACGGAACATTAGATTTTCATTTACAAGCAGTGGTTGTATTACCTGAAGTCAATGCGCTGCATTAAAACACAATGAAGATCTTCTATTTAATCAAGGAAGGGAACGTTCAAATGATATTTGAAAAAAGATGACATGTTAGTTATGATGACAAAATAATGCTTATGGAATGTTTCCAGTCTGCCCACATTAGAGCTGAGCGCAAATCTAAAGTTAAGCCAACAGTTTAAAAGGATTTCAACAACGGCAACAGAAACAAAGTAACTTTTTAAAAGTCACCTAATCTTTCTAAGCTAGATATTTCATTGACATTAACTTTATTTGAAACCAAAAACGAGAAACGATCGAGCTAGTTTATCTGATTTTGTCTTTACAATGAAATTGAGAGAATTGATATCGTTTTTCTTTAACACGGGTAAGATAGCTTTTCAACCTCATATCAATCCCTTTTTGGAAAAGCATTAAATTTGACCAATGTATACGAAGAGCAAATCCTGTTGAAACATCTGCTCGTCAAACAATCTAGGGAAAAATCGCTGTGTGGTTCACAAAGTTGAAACCAGCAATGGTACCAATACCGCAGCTTCAATCAAGCCTGTTTATTCTTCAGTCACTATGGTCAGTTTGATACGCAAGAAAGAAACATATGTTTACATAATAAATGGGAAAAGAAACAACAACTAAGCCACTCCCCCTCCCCCTCCCCGAAGTGCCACAACGATGTTCTCCAGGAAAGTGCCCAGTCAATCAACATGGATCTTGTAATTTTGACTCAAGGAGTATTCGTTTGTCACTTCCCGTTTTGCAACGCAGGTATGCTTTCTCACATTTTGTAGCAACAATTTACAACCCACAGATGTTTCTGTTCAATTCATAATCTATGATTCTCACTAAGCAAATTGCAATACAATATATATTAGACATATTAACGACCTAAGAAAAGTGACCTAAGGTATATGCTAAGATTTCCCCATGGCACTATCAAGAAAACGTCAAGCACGGATCGTGATGGAGTGCCACTGTCGACCTGATACGTTTGTCTTGTCACATACTTCAAGTATAGCAAAAGTATTGTGTTTAATTTCGCACAGCATGTGTTGCCTATCAAGATGCGCAAGTAAACCTAAAAAAGACACACTATGGTTTGGAACACTCATCTCCTTCCCAAGGGTCAATTAAAGATTACAGAGCAAGCTAGGCAGCAGAAAGCAGATGCAAAATCATTCGGCACAAAATAAACACTGTTTCTTCAAATCAAATGCAAAGAAAGCCTACACATTTAGCCAGTGGTGTAAATAGGAAAATTTATAGGAGGGGCGTTAAATTTAGATTATCCGCCAAAAATCTATAAGTTATTTTATTTTTCATAAATTTGAACTTAACATAACAACATTAGAACAAAAAACAACAAAAGATAAACTTTTTATCATTCATTTGAAGTCAAGTGTTGGAAGCCATACTGCTTGAAGGTTTTATGGTCTTCTCCTCTAAAAAATGTTTAATTACCATACCTTATTAAAGAGATTGCCCATATGATTAAGTTAACCTGAATATATCGTTATGTCCAGCTTTAAAGTATCTACCCTCATGTAACACTTGGATTAAAGATAGACAACCATGGCATAATTCCGTCAAGATCAGAGGTTTTCCGATAAGACAGCATTATAGTTTTACAAGTTGAAATTTTTGCTCCTTCTGACCCCCCTCTATCTACGCCACTGCAACTAGCATAAAAGTGAAAACTATCAAAGTTTCATTACTGCACAAAGTGGAAGAAAATCACCAGCAGCAAAATAAATCCTGCGATCACGCCACACAAACTGGGTTTTCAAGACCATTTGCCAGAGCCTGGAAACGGAAGATGACGACCAAATGAACAGTTTTACCACAAAATCATCATCGTCAGCTCCCTCAATTCATCGTGCTGTTGCTCTTGGATTGTCTCCACACTCCAGGTTTTTCGACTGATGCCACTTTCATCAAAGTTTTCCGCTCCTTCCTACCAAATTGTCACCTGGCCATCTCTCAAGTCTCTAGTCCATTCGTTTCCCTTTAGTTCTTTTTTTGACGCCCCTCCCTCTTCTTTCTCACCCTTTCATGGTTGCTTCTTCGCCGTTTCTCAAGTCTCCTCTTCATTCTTTTCCCTTTTCTGGCTGTCTCTTTACCTTCCTCCAAGTCTCCATTTTATTCCGTTCCATTTTCTACCTGTCTCTTTGCCGTTCCACAAGTCTCCTTTTTTATCCCCTTCCATTTTCTTGAGGTCCATGATGTAGTCTTTGTTGTCCGCCTGTTGTTCTTCATCCAAACAAAGTTTGTTGTACACTTTTTGCCATTTTTCTTGCTTTTTGTACCGTGGAGCCTCCCAATTTTTCTCTTTGATCACTTCGTTTTTTATCATATCTTCTCTGACGAGGTAGAGCATTGCTTCCTTTATGCTTCTCTATGATAATGCAAGATTCTAATGTTTTTGTAAAAACCATTGCTTAGAGGAATGCATTTCCCTGTGATCTTTCTTTTTAAGTTGACAGGAATCTTTTCACTTTTCATTTTTCACAATCAGAATCTGACAGGACTAACCGAATAAACAATTTTCTATCAGTTGGCTCGATGCGGTGGATAGTTTTCATGGTTTCATACATACAACACAAATACAAGTACTTTTTAGGGGTCGTTCTTCGTCAATTTTTATCCCTATTCTCGACCTTTATCTTGCGTTATCGTTAAGTAATACCTTTACACTTATCTTAGAAATTGTCTACATTCTCCTTTCTGTTTTGGCTTTCAAAGAGACGTTATAGTTCTTCTTATGATTCTCGGAACAGTGTGTTTTCATGCTCAAAGGTCAGAACGGCGTGGCACCACTGAAAACAAAACCTGAATACTTAATATGGAGATTCTTATTGGACATCGGAACTTTACACAGGAGTAATAGAAACAGTTGAATCACTGGAAAGATGGACAGTGCTGCTGTTATCAACATCGAGGCAAAATTATGGAGGCAGTATTCTTAACATCGAAGCATTCTTGACCTCGAGAATATGGAAAAACAGAAAATAATATTGCCTTGCCACCTTCTTTTGAAAAATGGATTAAGAAATTATCAGGACTAATTTTTATTGTTTGTAAATTGACTATTTTGAAATGTGTAAAGCATAATTCTGCTTTGAATTCTGTCATTGAATTGTGCAGTACAAAACGTTTATTTTGAAATCTTTTTAACAGTATGTGTTTAAGTTTGAGAAATTTTCCCTCTCAAATCGTTATGAAGATCGATGACAATTGAAAAGTAGTCAAAACGAAACGGTTTTATAATTAGTGGGAGGCTGGCTATGAACTGTTGAAAAGAGGCTTTGTTTGCTTGGAGACGTCAAAAGATTGGAAAGACGATCAACATAAAAATATGAGGTCGCTCTTTAAGAAACTTTTCTTCCTGACAAAAATGAATCATCCATAAGTTGGGTCTTTTAGATCTACAACTGAGTCGATATCTTGGGTGGAAAATAAAAAGGTCTAATACGGTGCAACTTATAAATGGTTCATAATAAGCACGGCAACAAAAAGAGACATTTTCTGAATTTAAACTACGACGTCATATCCATAATTGACAAAAAAGGTGAAACAAAGTTCGACAAAATCTGCATGACATAATCAGGTAGACATAGTCAAGAAGACATAATCTTTTATTTAAACTTTTCGACTCTAGCCAGTGTTATTTTCAGTAATGTACTTAAAGGCTCATTGCTAACAATAGGCCTTTGCGAGCTTGGCGACGGTCCAAACAATGGCAGTAAACTTCTACGGATTAACCAAAATTGATTTCAGACAGTCTAAAAATGCATTATGGGATGCTTGCGTAGCGCAATGGCTCATTGTTAGCAATGAATCTTTAAAAAACAACTTATACTATGAATAGGAAAGGATAATACATCAAGAATAGTAAATCATGTGACCTACCAGTACGCGAAAAAAACAATCAGGAAGTGAAATGAGACTGAGAAGACCAGGGGCAAATGGAGAACAAAGGATTAAAGGAAGAGAAAGAGAGTCGGAACAGAATAATTGGAGTAGATGACTGCTGGGATTTAAGTGTAGGTCTATCCCTGTGTATGAGAAGATTTTGGATACCTGAGCTTCAACACCTGATTTGACAACACCTGATGATATGTCTTCTTAGGTAGCTGTTAAATTTCGATTCAAGGAATTCCTTTGTTGATGTTTTCTTCCCCGAGTAAGAAATTAACTTATAAATAAACGCTTGACTGTGGCTAGAGGCAGCACGAATTGCATATTTTCTATATAGGTTTAAAAGACATTGGCTTGATAATGTGATAGAGAAATCGTTAAGAAATGACATACATGTATTTAAAACTGTGATATGATTGTTTTCTAAACCAAGAGATAACATTTCTACAGAAAGTATGACGATTTTTCAGATTTTTGTTCAGGAATAGATTTTGTGATAAGATAGCGTGCAACTAAACACAAGAAGAAAACGTTTGCAGCAAAAATCAGGCCTTTTAGAAAGGAGTGGTAGATTATAGCGGAGGGCAGATGTTGACTGATATTATCTCAATGTACTGGAATGAAGACCTAGGAGAATAACCTACGTAGAGTAGAATAGTTAAGTTTGACTGTGAATTCGTACTACCGGAAAGTTCATGGCCATATCAAAGGAAAGTGTGAATTGAAAGAAGAAAAATATATTGTACAGGTAATATTTTTAGATCATTTCTAAGGAACGACGGAATAAGAACTTACACGGAACACATAGAGTTCAATCGTCGATTTCAAATGTGGTAGTTTCCATCGAGGATCTGTAAATTGACATGAATAAACTGTTGTCAGCTTAAAAGTGTTCTTTTAAATATAGCAGAACGGGAGGATCTGGAGAAATTCCGACTTGTAGAACAAAGAAAACCCATGTGAATCGAAAGTCGTGCATAGTGTTTTCGCGTATAAACGTAAGCATAATTCACGTTCTCCAGATCTGATATTGTCTTGTGCAGTGAATTGTTCAGAATTCACTAGAGTTTAAACAAGAGAGGAGGAAAACTTTCAAAACACAAATGGATTTACTTGCCTAAGTTTCAAAAACTAGCGAAATTTTGGACAAGTCTGACTGCTGAGGCAGCTGTTCAAATTAATGACTAAAAGTGAATTATCAAAGGAACGTAGCAAGCACATCTTCTTCACACTGACAGAAGCTTGATATTGACAACAACAAAATGCCCAGGAGTGGTGACCTTTCTAAGTTTTAACAAGCAGCAGCAGTTTTATAATTTTTTTACAGAATAAATTTCCGATAACCTCACATAACTTGAATCTTTGGAATCAAGAATACGCTTGTGTTATATAAGCGTTTGCTTAGTTATACTTAGAGGTTATATCTCAAATTTTCGGTTACATTTCTTTCAGATTATCATTACTGCAAGATTTGCTTCGGGGATACAAAATAAGGTCCGTTGGTACTTACCCAAAGATCAAGGATGACCTTCCACATTGTCAAGATTACATTCTACGTTCTAATTTGTTTTGCGAGCGTGACCAGTAACGCTGTATTGATAACAATACTCCTTCGCTTCGAGCATCTTCGAACAACAGCCAACCTTTTTGTGCTGAACTTGGCGCTATGCGACGTTGCGACTGTGCTTCTGGGGATACCATTCACAATTGGCGTCGAGGAATCATATTCTTACCCCTTTGGGAAAGCTGGTTGCAAGATATTGATGCCAGCGGCAACGGCTGCATTCAATTCGGCTGCGTTTACACTGCTTGCAATTGCTATCGACCGCTTTTATGCAATCATGTTCCCAATGAGAGCTCGCTTGCAATCCTGTAAAAAGAAGTCATTTGTCCTCTGTCTTCTGCACGGCTTGTCGATTGTTTCCGTCGTCCCATTCTCAATTCACCAAAGGTAGGTACCGTCTCTTGACATAGCCAAAGTGAATACATCAAGAACATAAATAAAATAGCTTTGTCAAAGACTGCCCCGAATTGTTATCTAGAAATGCTGTTGAAGTATCTTTTCAGTAATTTTATTTATTTCATCTGTTTAAGGAGGGTAGCTCCTCTGCAATGTTGATTTTCAAAGGGGCCTTCACAATAAAAATTTACGAAACTTATTTTCATTCAATATCAATATCAATTATGTAACATATTTCAAAGTATTTTCATTCAATATCAACATACTTTCATAAAACTATTGATCAAATATATGTGGCGTGAAGGGTATGCAAAAAAATCCGTTTCAAAAACAAAGAATTTTGTACCATCTAAGGGTGCTTTGTCGGTAAATAAAGGCTGGCTCACCCACTTTGTCGGCAAATGGGATCTGGATTTATGGCAAGGTGATGTCTTATATCAGCAAAAGGAATTAAGCATGTAAAATGCTATGATCTAAATGAATATCTCAAACAAATATCTATGATTAAAAGATGAAATGGCAAGCACCTATTTTAAAGTAAACTTATCTCATTGTTTAAAAGTGTTCAGGGAAAACGAGAAGCATTCCTGTCCATTGCCTTTTCTTTAGTAACCTGAGTCCAGTTAATATATTTCTAAGATTAGATCCTAGGTGATAGCTGGGATATTAAAATAAAAATATTACACAAGTGAATGTATTATTAGACAAAACAGATAAAGACAGATTCCTGTCAATGAAAAGATACGAAAAAAAAGCAATTTATTTTCAACTGAAGAAATCGTATAAAATGACCAATTGATTCAAAGCTTTTCAAAGAAATGACACATGTTTAATGATACAACTAGACACCAACAGGTTATGCGAGTGCAAAAGGTTTTAGCTATAAATATTTTTCTTTCTTTCAAGGTACATTAAGAATGTAGATAAACACGTATGCATTGAGGTATGGCCAGAAGGCGGCAGTCGAATCTACACGCTGGCTTTGTTCTGTATTCAATATGCGTTGCCATTAACACTAATAGCGATCCTATACAGCGTGTCGTGGAATGAAATTCGCAAGAAAAACAAAGTGATCATAGAGATGCAGGAAGTACAACAAAGAGGAAAGTGCCATTTCAGCCGATCTCAAAGCTGGGACGCTGCCATGAGGCGACATGACTCAAACTCGTTGCCAATGGGGAACACGTCCAAAGGTAATGTCTCTTAAGGTGCAAATAGAAGTTCCACTCTGTAAGTGTGTAATATAAAAAATTGGGTTTGTATAGAAATTTCAGGTTGCACCAAACAAGAATTTCATTATCATCATCAAATAAAATGACTTGATCCAAAATTTATGCTAACTTTTAATTTTTAATTTTAAATTATTTCTACAGGACTACCCCTTAAGCTAGTTCTAATTAACTGCTAATAATTAGGATATAAGTTCTATTAATTGATAGTTTACATACAGCTTGTAAATAAGATATAAAATATCAAAAGCTAGGTCACAGTTGCTTTAATTGGCTTGCAGCTCATCAAATGTGTTTTTAATCGTTTTTTGAATTGGCATATTGGAAGCTACCTGATAGCTATGATGATTTTATTCCAGTCCTGAATGGCTGAATAGAAAAATCCTTATTGACATACTCCAGATTATGCTTCGGGATCTGAAGATTATACTTCCCTGTGAGCAACTATTTCCATTGCTCAATTGCGCAAAAATCAACTGTCCATGGCTCAAGTGTGATGGCTCGTGTGAATGATGCATTGCTACCTCAGACCACGTGCTTTAGGCCACGTCACACGGAGACGATTGCGTAACGTTCCAAAATCGTTTCGAATTTGGGAACTAAAAATTAAATGTTCACTTGGGAACGGAACGATTACAAACCAATTCTTTCTTCTGTTCACACAGGAACACAATCGCTCTGTTCCGTTTTTGTACTAGAAGTTGAGCAAAGATTTCGCCAATGTGCATGTCCGTATTTTAATGTGGAAATGCAAGCCTTTAGGCAAATTAGTAATCGTTCTCTTTTTCGGACCAGTTTACCTGTTCATTCTGGAACGGAAAAAAACGATTTTATACCGTTCCACTATTCGTATCACTTTTGCGAACATTCCAATTTTTGGAACGGAACGGTACGATTTAAAGCATGTGAACACAACTTATTTGGACAGAGCGAGTGATAGAACGGTAGGCAATTGGTCCCGTGTTAATTGGGCCTTAACATCTTCAATTTGCATTATAGTTTGGAGATGTTATGTTCTCCATCCACACAAAAGCGCATTATAACTGTTATTAAAAAACCTTTTAACTAAAATCAATTGGCGGTTCACTTTAAGCTCAAAACCCACTTTTTGACTTTTGAAAATCCACTTTTGAATCCATTCTGTTCAGGAACCGAAAAAGTGGTCATAAAATCAACAAGTAGTTACTCCTTCAAGTCAAACTACCTTGAAGCTGTGGAGGAGGGGAGCAACTACGAGCCTACTGATAATGCCCAAGATGACGATGAAACAGCCACTAGGGAGGAGACACCCATCATCAGTTCGACGGATGTTGCGAATCAAAATAGTGTAAATCGAGAAGAGCAGAAGAAATTTAAAAAGCGCAATCAATCTTCTCCTTACTGGTCCGGTAAATTTATCTATAAAAGTAAGAAGCCGGTTCAAAGAGGTGCAAGTCAATACGCCCGCACGACTGTTGAGACAAGGCAGCTTGTAAGCACGGAAGACAGTAGCGGAGTCAAGCGGTTTGCTGTTTCCCCGGCCGGAAGCAGAGCTAGTCCGATCATGAATCATCTGAAGAGAAAGCGCGATAAGAAGTCAAAAATTTTAAAGTTATGTAAACCATTAAGCAAGAGGAACAACAGGAGGAAAACAAAGGATGATGGTTCACAAGGTAGCAGTGAAAATACGAAAATGCTCGGGCAAGATGCTTCGTCTAGCACAGAAAATAACCTCAAAAGTATCAGTCCTCAAGCTGAATGTGAGGGACAACAAAGACGGCCTACACTACTAGGTGATAAAGAAGAATTGGATAGCGGAGGGGAAACCAATTATTCAACTGGCCAAGGTGTTACAAAACCTGCTTTTCGGCTGAAGAGAAAGGCTACATCGATGGAAGGATGCAAGCAAGCAGCTGAGGCAGCAGCGGGTGTCGCAACCTCAACGAGACAGGCATCTGGTATGACAAACGAAGAAGCGAAGAAACAGACCGTTGGGGTCCACCAAGAGCTAAGCTGTGGGCGAATGCCTGGGCAAGAACCTGGTATGACGTCAACAACAGCCGTTTCACAATACGTGGAATCGTCTAATGCGAGCAAAATGAAGCAGAGCGCAAGTTCACCAGCAATTTCAACAGCAGCAACCCAATCGCAGAGAAGGAGAGAGTCGATGCCTGCAGCCTGGCAGAAATCTACGAACCAACAGGAAGTCAAAGCGACCAGATTCAGTCAGAAAAAACGTCTTACCCAGGTAGTGTCGCAAAATAGTAATGAGAGTATGAGTGTCGCATCGATCAAGCGAATGAAGCAAACACGGCGCACACTTCGAATGTTCACCTGTGTTGTTGTCGTGTTCGCAATTTGCATGCTGCCAAATCAGATCACGTGGATATGGATGGCATTCAATGGGGCACATTTGAATCATATACTCTACACCGTCTTCTACTTTCTAACTTATACCAATTCTGTTATCAACCCGTGGATTTACGGGGCGGTGAATCCAAGTTTTCGAAGGGCCTACAGTAAGATATTTTTCTGCAAATCAAATCAGAATTTAACAAGACGAAATCCAACGCGAAGCAGCAGCAAGCTGAGTTTTTTGTGGCTAGGCAGCCGAACATCGGATGCAAATACTTCTACGCGGCATTGGAACTCAAGAAAATCTCTAATCGAGAATGTCGCCTAAAGATATGCCGCTCGTGATTTGCGAAAACATTACTTAGACTGCACTTTATTAAAGGCATTGAGTCATGATAAAATGGATAGGGTATACCCTAAGTGCCAAAATCCGCTGAGTCATGATTTTCATGACTGCGATGCTATTGGTTGACCTTGAACTGGTCACATGAACTCACCTCGTACTGATTGACAAAGCAGTTTCCATCAATAGCAAGTTGTCAACAACGGATGCCAATATCACATGAAACAGCAGCGATCACGCCGAAACCAAATGACCCCCTATAGAGAAGGCCTATTTACCATGACTCAATGCCTTTAACACTGAAGTGACTAGTTAGGGTCAAAATATCAAAGACTATCTAACACCGGCACATAGTCGGTTGCAATGATTACAAATCCAGTAAAAGTAAGTAAATATCCACTTGCCCCTTTAGAAGTGAAGATCGGTCTTGGTGGGGATTGGGTTTGAGAGGAAGTGTGTCAAGCGAAGTGCATCACTTGCATCGGCAGCCATTTTCTCAATTTCCTGGTACAAATAACACCCCAATACCTTTATGAGTTGGTAATCTCCGAGAAATATCGAGTAGGGGGAGGGAGTTGCATTGCAAATGCCCCTAAACCCTCCATTACCCTGGCATTGTAGAAAACACAATCATGTCAAACAAAAATTCAGCAAATTATAGCATATGGGTTTAGCTTTATTATTTGGTAAATATTATCACTCTGCTTAATACATGTATATAAATAACGTCTCTATCCGTGATAGGCAGACGATGTTTTACTTCGGACACTTTCGAACGGTCCGTAACATTTATTGTTATTAATTGCAATAGCCGCTGGAAGGTTAAATCAGTTCTATGATGTATCACGTTCAGCTTTGTAATCTGGGGGATACTCCCATATGAAAGGCAGTGAGGGGGATGCCGCCAAAGTTAACTTTACGAATCAATGCCACGACTCGATCACAGCTCAACAAGAAATATCGCACGACAGGGACAGATTTAAGAAAACAAGTGTCATATTACCAATTAATCTGAAAACTATGTTGGTGATTTTTTAGTTAAACAGGAGTCAGTAGCAGTTTCTTTGAGCAAGCAAAAGTATTTCTGTTATTGCTGTTACTGATATTTTCCGACTAGGGAGGGTAAAAAGAGACCCCCTCTGCTATGCAGATTGTCATACTGGGTTATTCCCTAGATTTGTAGTTCAAAGACAAAGCAATCACAGGAGCAACTATGCTTGCTGCGAAAAATCCGTATCTATAATTTTGCATTAACGTTTAGAATGCATATCATATTAGCTAAAATATAATGGCATAGACAGAAATAAGCTACTGATAATTGGCTTAATAAAAGAAAGCAAAAAAGCCTGTCTCAACTTAATCGAAATATGATTTCTTAAATATCGCATATATTGGTATCGCACACAGCTTCAATCGTAATATCAAATATTATTCTAAGTAAAGCAATTATTCAGAACCATTCGAAAAACAAAACAAACGGGGTTACATTAGAGATATGCCCATCTGAAAAGTATGCATCAAGCCTTCGATAAACCTGTAACGTCGATCTAAAGGCCGGTTTCCGCCTAGGATACCCTGTTCGCGCTACTTCAGCGAAAGCAAATCGTAATCACCAAATCGGCGTACGTCCTCAGAGAGTCATATAAAAATCGCACTAAAAGCGGAGGTTAAACCTAGAGCATGCTAAAACATCCATGTGCTCATACTCACAATCAGTGCGAATCAATCAGACACCAACCTTGAGAAAGCAAAGATACATTAAGCGCCCCTACTGTCAATAAACTAATACCAGTTTGTTAAGTGGCTCGCCAGCTCGCTTGTGTTCAAGGCGTATGTACCTCAGATTGAAGGGACATGAGCGTTGCTTGATAACTGTAATTGCTCGGCATTCTAAAACTTAACATTGCATGCAAGGTATGCATTGCATTGCATTGCATGCAAGATTTTCTATGGCCAAATAATTGAGGCTAGAAATATAAATAAGCTGCTTAAGCGGAAAGGCGATTAGTCGTTTAAGGCAAGGGGTTTTCTGTATAGAAAGTAAGTTTCGTAAGGTGTATCGACTTAACGATTGGTTTTATTTTCGATGGGCACATGAACATTCACCTTAATTGAGTATTCATTTCTGAACACGGTCGCATTAATAATTATTTGTAAATTGGTTAATTTCTCACACGAATATTGCTTTATAAATATAATTCAATTTCAGTTTGTTACTATTTAGGCCTAATTATCATCTTCTGTAGTTGCAATAAAATATTCAGGCATTCTGCAACGAAACGGGAACATGGCTTTCTTTTCTAAAGATGCATTGCTCATTTCTTTCTTGGGCTTATGTGGTTATGTATCTATGAAGCAACAAAAATCGATGCTTAACTTCAGTGAAAAACTACAGGCTTTCTACAGCAAACTATGAAATGGTCAGTGTTTGTTAAGCAGTTTAACAATTAAACTGATTACTGTCGAGACTTCTTGTATTCACATGTACCAAACAGCATTACATAAAATCAAAATGATATTCAAAATTGAGAAAATATTTGATTTACTAACAACGAACGCCGTTTTCATTAACGGTGCTAAAAAGGGATGCTTAGAATTAAACTTGAGCTACATACATTAGATACAAAATTCATTGTGTCTAAATAAAAAACGACATGTTTTGGTCTATTTCATCAGTGATCAGCAAAGCATAACTTAGACGAAGTTCTCACAGAACTGTTTTAAAAAAACAAACCACCAGAGATGAAAGTTATGTCATGTCATGTCATGTCATGTCATGTCATGTCATGCCATGTCATGTCATGTCATGTCATGTCATGTCATGTCATGTCATGTCATGTCATGTCATGTCATGTCATGTCATGTCATGTCATGTCATGTCATGTCATGTCATGTCATGTCATGTCATGTTCATATCATGTTCATATCATGTTCATATCATGTTCATGTCATGTCATGTCATGTTCAGCATGATGTTCAGCATGATGATTTTACAAACCTTGTATACTTGGAGCTTCGTCTTTCGCAAACGGTAAACCCAAAAGCTAGTAAACCCTTTAAAGTGAAAAAATCAATTCATTAATATGCAATGCATTTTGATCTTTATATCAACAAATGAGAAATAACACAATAAAATTTTATAACTTTACGTTGTATGGATAAAGCTGTAACGCTAAATTGATCATTGAGCAACAATGGACAAAATCAAGTTTCTCTTGTAGTTAGACAGCCTTGCCATGTTATCATCTAAAGCCAATAAGATTGGCTGAGAAAATTTCGAAAGGAAACATACCACTAAACACAAAGAAAGTCCAAATATCTGAAAGAAAAATGAGACTGAAAAATCATTTTGTTGCATTAAGACAAAGATTAATGAAATACATCAACATAGCGAGTGATTTTCATTCCGTAAAATGTAATGTTAGGGAGGGAACGGTGTTGATGGGAGTCAAGAGAGGTCAAAGTTGTTTTTGACAATAGCTAGGTTTTTAAAGGAAACAGGATTACCAAACTCGGGGGGATAAAACATTACCATAAAAAGCGGAAGGACTAGATGTGAAATTTTTCCAGCTTTGATATAACCCAAACGCTTTAAGCAACAAATGTGAAAACGACGCGTCTAAAGTACTTTGTAAGGTAGTTACGCGTTCAGTGGTTATGACTCCGCACAAATAACACTCCTTTCAATGGGATGTGGGGTTCACCTGGGGCCTGTGCGAAAATTAAGAATTGACCTTCACTGGGGGGGGGGGGGGGTTGACGAGCCATTTGATTGCCGGGGTGTGGATGGTCGTGATGTTTGTTGGAGTTCGATGGTCGATTGGTTCCAGTAGGATTATTGGCTTTTGGGTGTGGTCTTGAGTTTGGCAATGGATTTTTGTCGAAGAGTAAAGCAAAGTTACCTTATAATGTAAATTAATCTCAGCGACCGTTTTTTCGCACTTCGAACTACTTTGGTTAGTAGTGTTTTCTTAATAAGCTGTACAATGTATAAATATCTGCTGTAAGTGCTACTCTTGATTAGCATTCGAACTTCCATTCACGTTATAAATAACACAATGTACCTCACACTTAGTTTGGCTTTTGAGTGCATTTTTGATTTGATTGTATTTTATTCTGTAATTTTCTTAGGAAAACGTTTATTTGCTGAAATATTTTACCGATGTGGCCCAGGCGAAACTAAGGTATTCCGCAAGCACTCCTCCCAGTGACGCTCCTGCAATGGCGCTGAAGGAGAAAGTAACTTGTAACGAAGAAAATTTTAGAACTAATAACGAAATTTTTGAGGACAAAATGAATAAATGATCATCGTTAGTGATAAAATTTGACAGAAATTGATACTCTTAGGAAAAACTAGGTAGCAATGTTTACTATTAAATTGAATGACTCAAAAAGAATAAAATTGAATTGAGCAAACCTATGGCAAAGGAAATGTCAAGGCAACACAATTTTCTGCCAATCATTTTTGACTAAAATCACTAGTCAGATTATATATAGTCTGTACCATGACGATTTGATGACGACAAAAATAGAGTTGAGCTTGAAAAGCGTCATGATAAGCAAAGACCAAAACCGATTTTAAAGAGAACACAAAATTCAAAATGTTTTTGCTACGTACAAGAGTCACTCATAGGTATACGTCGACTCGCATCTATTAACAAACTTTCTACACATTAGAAGACTATCACACTCTGAGGCACGTGGATGAAAAAAGCTGGCAATTTGTGTTTTCATCCGTTTTCAATTTTCAATCCTGACACTGCGGCCTTCTTCAAAATATTGTTTATAGGTCCAATAGATGATAATTAGATGTACAAAGACTGCCCAGAAAATATCATAAATAAGGTAAAATCTAGTTAAAAAGTTCTATTTAGAAGCAGTAATATGAAAAAGTAAAACTTAAAGAGGACACACGAAGAAGGAAATTTCTACAAACTCAATAGAATGATTACCCTATGTTTAACATTGAATTAAAGATGGATGCCAATACACTTTGTGTAGACAGATCTGACTCCAATCCATGTCGACTGAAAAATAAGATCGATCCATAAATTTCATTCAAAGTTATATTCAACCTTTGTTTCTGTTTTCAAACAGAATTCAGCTTTTCTGCAGAACGGCATTAGCTAAGCCATGCATTAGGAAAAAGTTATGATTTGGGGGGAAGGAAAACTGCAAAGAAGCAAACCAGAGCTTTAATTTTTTTGTATTTTTATATAAACACACTTGTATATATTCTGTTGTGTTAAATTGAATTAGAATAATATTATAACAACAGCTACAACAAAAACAGCAACAACAGCATAAACAACATTCGTCAACATGTGCTTTAATGATTGTCTTAAAGCTCTTTAATCGTAATGTAGACATGATTATCTTTGCTAAGCATAGTGACTGAAAGATAAAGTCGACGAATACTTGCTTTGCAGAAGCATTCATATCGGCTAGAGCAGGAACCAGAAGAAGCGCCAATCCAAAGCCGGCCAAAGCCAGCGCCACGCAATTCAACCACAAAGCACTGCAATAAAAAATACGTCAATTCCCAAGTAATTTCTCAATGCTCTTAGTTTCTGAACAGGACCTAACCATTCGTACCAATATATCATGGCCTATCTCCTGGCACGGTTTAACCCGGGTGGCAAAGTGGCGATCGCCACCCGAGCCCTTTGCCTTAGAAGTAAATGATGACGGGGCTTTTCCACTTTAAGAAGAAGGATGTTTATAATTTCTAATAAATTTTATTCTCTCTTTCACCTAAAATATCTACTGAAGTTCCGCAACAAATAGAAAAATCACTTAAATAATAACAAATGTTAATGGTTATTTTGATATCAATATCAATAATAAATTTAGTGAGATCGAGGGTCACTGCATATCGCACAACGAGCCACCGAACATAACAAAATATCATAACAAAATGAGATGAATATCAGTACCGTCTTTAAGCTACGTAATAAGCAGTTAAATCCCGTTCTTTAGACGATTCAACAATCATGGGCCTAAAATATATCCCTATCTTACCCCTGCCTTGCATCTCATCGTTTTATTTACTTCCTGTATTTGTGTTATACAGCATGAAGTATCTGATTTGGTCGCTCCTCGGCTTTTTGTGCATCTTCCAAATAACAAATGCCTTCTGAATCCACATGGTTTACAGTTTTCGACGCTTGCGTGATAAATTAAATACACGTTGATAATACAGAAAGACTGTTTGTCTTATAGTATTATGCAGTTTACAGTTCTTTTTTTCACGAAATTCCCCCAAGTTATCTCTGCAAAATGTTTTGTCACTTAATCATATCAGTTAATTATTCGTAGTACCTCCTAAAACTGATTACAAATACTACCAGCAAATCATTCGACAGACAACTTAAGTGGCTGTTTCTTCAGTGGGTTTGGTCACTCAACCTCACCCTCATCCGGGCCCTTACGGCTTCAGAGCCACACTGCAGTTAGGACACCAGACCGCCGCTGCCTATATCCTCTAGCACAAATCAACATATATACTGTATCAATATTCGAATATGTATGCTTATACTACTGATGACCATTTATCTTTTCATTTATCCAACATCCTAAGTCCATACTTGTCTTCAAATCAATAAGTCGTCTAGCGCAAATTCTCCAAAAGATTTTTCAATTTGTGGACCAAAGCGGATACCTATGATTCAGAAGTACTTTCTGTCCGACACTCCTCAGAGTCCATGTTATCTATCATTTCCTTGCTATCTTCAAACTTTGCGATTCAAAAGGTTTATTTCACTGTAATAATTGTAATAGGCTTTTCTCATAATCCCCCCCCCCCCTGAAAAGTAGCTATTCGTAGCTACTAGTGCTACCGTGTATAAAGCTCAAAATGAAATGAAATGTAGAAATGCTCTTAAACAGCTGCAGAGAATTAATTCTGTAATTCTATGCAGTTTTTTTGAAGCGGAGATACACGAGTACTAAAGGGCACTTCGAATATTCCAATTCTTGCAAAAACTATTGCCTTAAATTTTCTTGATTATTTGCATCTCGTGATTTCGAAAAAATCAATCATGGTATAATAAAGAGCCTAACTCATAGAAAGGAATCCTAAACAAAGGGGTTTCAAAGTAGAAAGATCAATGCTTTCAGGAAGGCTTAGCCTTATCAATTACTGTTTGATTGGCTAAGGCCTGGTTCAAACGTCGCACTTCTCATGTGCCGAACCTAACTCTGTTTGGAGCGACACTTGAGCATGTTTAGCGCGACTCCCGTTTCAAACGTCGAACTTAATCATGTCGCGCCAAATGTGTTTTAGGATTGTTACATGAAGTATCTTGGCTAAGGCGCTCACTATCAAATATTTGTTTGAAACGCATGCGCCCTCCAAGAAAGAAATGAATTCTGGGAAGGAAAATAAATTAAATATAATTATGCATTGAGTTCGGTACATGACAAGTTCGACGCTTGAAACTGTGCCGTGCTGGAGCCGTGCAGCTCGGCAAGCTCTGCCGATCCAAACTAGTCTGCCGCTCCTAACTCAATCTGCCGTACCAAATTGATTCAAATGTCGCGCCCCTCATGTACTTAATTCTCGAATTAGGTTCGGCACATGAGAAGCGCGACGTTTGAACCAGGCCTAAGAAAGAATGGGAAGCCTGTTTTATAGCTGTTACGTTTTTATGGGTGGCTACGCCACTGAATTTGTGATTGGCCTAGCCACCTACATGCGTCTTGCAGAGCTACTGTTACGTAAAAGTATGACGTTTCTCTCACCTAGGTATTATTGGTATGACTGGCGGGGGCCCAAGCAATGGGAACGTCAAACCACAGATAACTGCACCACTGCAAATAGAATACCTTGTATCCTGCAAAACAGCAACAAGAGTTTTCAATGTCACTTGCATGCAAAGCAACGAGAATAATGTCGATTCAATAAAAACAATTCCTAAAAAAATTTTGCTTCAACAAAAATTATATTCTAAATGAGACACAGCAATGCACCAGTGGCCAATTTCTGGTGAACAAGTAATTTCCTAATTCTTTAAAGAAACAGGTGATCTCCTCATATTTTTGCATTTTTCTATTTTTCAGGATTTCAAAACTTTCGGATAAAAAGTTCCTAAATGTCATCAGATTTCGCACAACCATTGTTTATGGTAACATTTTTTCTGTGAGATTTATCGTCCGAATCTGTTTTAGATTTAAAATATAATTATGTTCATCCGTCGTTTTAGATGAGGGCACATGGTTTAAATCTTTCTTTCCATACAAAATGCTTGTTCTTCTTGCATTGAAAGACAAATGCTATTTATTTTTTACTATCTTTTTTGTCAACCTTTGATGACCCACTAACCGGCCAAGAATTATTCTAAAACTAAAAACGAAGAATAGAAATGTTCCTTAGACTAAAATCCCACATAAATGAACAAAATATTGTACTAACGTATACATAGATGATTTTGATTTTACAAATATAAAGCATTCTTTAAACAAATTAAATTATCTGTAATCAGAGATACAAAAAATTACCGTTTTATCGGCAAGAATACCCAGACCAGGCGCCGTGACTGCGTAAACTCCAGAGCCGACGAGGAAAACAAATCCGACTTGTAAGGTGCTTAACTGGAACTAAAAATCAATATCTTTTCAGAAGACTAGGGCAGCCTAAATAATGAAACCTAATGTTCTTCAACTATATTAAACAAATAAATAAAATTGCCAATTAAATACAGAGCCTATAATTTAAAATTTAGAATAATGGAATTTTGAAATATAGTAGATCAATGACATCATATGAAATAAAGTTTTATAACATCACAACGGAAAATACGCATTTCAAGCCCCGATGCCTTAACCAAAACCTGAATGAAGCATTTGGTAAACCATTTGTGTAAGCGGTCAATAACAAGATTCCTGTGGCAGTTTGCTAATAAACTACCTAATAAAACTATGCAGCCAAAACCGCTTTTTTTTGCAATTCCAACTAGAAGGAACAAAACACAGACAAAAGACATCGAAACACATTCTACATACACAGCAAATATAAACTCATTTGAAACATGGCAACATTCCTATAGATCATGCTCACAGTAAAACATGGCAACATTCCTTTAGATATCTAACAAACTTAACACACATTCGCTAGTATAAAAAAGGAGAATTAATGGTGGACTGTATAGTCTTGATGCTTGCATCAAATGAGGGATCTTTGCGGGACTTTACAAATAGGCAAAAGTTAGTAGCAATCGTACTTACAGAGCTTACTAAATGCTTCTGCAGAGTTGGGTCCAGAAAACTCAAACACATTCCACTGACAGCCACTAACGTTGCTGAAAAGAGTTCAATAATTCAACAAAAAGAACAATATTTTCCGGCTCACTAGAAACACTCATTAATACCAGCAAGAACTTATTCTAGGCATATTTGTTGAGGTACCACAGCATACCTCCCTTTCAAACAGCATGCCAATTAATGCTGCTGGTTTTTGACTGCAAACTATTGAATCGTCGCAACTCTAACAATAATCTGATGCACGAAAGGTTGTGAGATCACAAAATCTTCTATTGTACCTGGTACATGAAACCTTCTTTAGCAAACAAAACCTTATTTTCTGGACGAAGCCTTGCATAGGGCATGGAGCCTTCCCAAGAACAGGGAATCTTCCCCAAAGCATAAAACTTTCCCTAGTGCATTAAACCTATCCTGGTGCACGAAACCTCCACAAGTGCACGAAACCTACCTGAGTGACCAAACCATCTTTAGTGCATATACCTGCTCTGAAGGATTAAATCGTTCATAGTGCACGATACCTTCCCTAAAGCACCTCTGGCGCATGAAACCTCCTCAAGTGCACAAGCCCCTATGATGCCTATCAAACTTTTCTTATTTCGAAGAAAGGTTTCCTTAGCTGGGCAAAGTACAGCATTGCCAAGAATCGTTCAAATGCCGATTGACATTCAAATTTTACCATTAGCGGACTAAAGCTGACTCATTACACATAATATAACTAGAATATTTCGCGAAAGTCTTCAAAATGATAAAATCTTTCGAAAAACTAAGTAAATGTAGCAACGTTGAAGTAAATCACCTATCAGAAGAATAGCTGGGATTTTGACAGCACTGAAGAACTTCTTCCTGCCATCATGAGACTGCCTTCCTTATAAAGAACAGATGAAAACGTTGTTTATTTATTTTCAAAATAAAGGCAATAACTAAGAAATTAACTGGCCAAAAATGCTTGATGCAAATTGAAATCTCTCCACTTCATTAAATTGCCTAATAATTTAGTTCTTGAGATATGAATAGCGTAAACAATGAAATTTCTTTTCATTAATACAAAAATCCCTCACTCATATGAGTTTTAATTACAGCCCTTTTCAAAAGCATGAAACCAAAAACTTTCCCACATCAATTAACATATGTTGTATTATTCTAATTTCCAGAGTCAATTTCAACAATTTTTAATTGAACTATAAAGGAAAAATATTGAGAGACTGGGCAAGAAATTCTTAATAGCTTACCAACATTAATTGTAGGCAGAATGAAATACAATGGTAGCAATGTAAAGAGAGCTATACAACCAACAACCAGAAATGGAAGCTTGAAACCACCTGCCTGAAATTTAAGGCATTTGTACTTCACAAAATGCTTGAAAGCCATTATTAAAAAAAAAATTCTAAATGTTTCAAGTTTTAGCTACAAATTCTATTTTGACTGCTATATTTAAACTTTTGCTTCAGGCCAGAAAAAGCAGAGACATATGGCACATAACACTTCTTTAAGTAAAGTATAACAAAACAGATGGCACAATAAGAATCCTTAAGCATAATTTAATGAAGCTTACTTTGATAATAGAGTGAGGCTTATTTAGATAATATCATGAGGCTTATTTGGATACAATGACTTGATGTGCAAATAAAACTAAAGTTTAACAACAGCACTATGATTACAGTTGCATCAAGAGTAACAGATTACAACATATGTCAGATACAAGAAACTTTAGACGGGCTTGAGGCCACAGGCAAAGATTTTTGAAAGAATATTTTATAAGTATAAAAATTGGATAAAAAAGCTACAGCATCTTTTTAGAAGAACATTTTTTCCTGAGAGTTATTTCATTACACAAAGCTATATATTGAGTTGCAAATTTCAGATCATGCAAGAAAGACAGCCTTAAATAAAGCAAAAATCTAACCACAAACGAAACATACATAATATAGTAAGCCACCAATAGGGGGACCAGCCATCATTCCAAAACCACCAAATGCTTCTAGGACTCCCTGAATGAACCAGAATTTATAGTTAAAAGTGAATGTTAAAGGTTTACAACTAAAAAACAGAAAGAAAGCCAGCTCAAAAAATATCTTTATTTGTAACAAGCATTGTCAAAATGGAACATACCACTGCAGGAGACATGTTGCTTTCAAATGTGTTTGTTAGCATCACAAGTGAACTTGTTGAAGTGGCACATCCTCCAACAGCACTAAGGGTTCTGACAACAAAACTAAATGCAAGAAAAACATCTTTTCTTGGCATTTGATGCACAAACCTGAAAAAGAACAAAAGCAAATTTTAAGATACATCTTGGTGAATTGAATTGAAAAGTGAAAGTTTTGCGCTATAACTAACAATAGCTCCTATTGATTAGAAGCTATGTCATTTAATCGAATACATAGCACTTAATCTACTTCTTATGAGAAAAAAATTGATTCACAATTGAAAACAACTCATGTGAGTATTTTCAGACCTATAAAAAGGGTGCATTGCTATTTCAGAAAAGGATAGTGGCAATGCTGGCAAAAACAGTACCTTCACAGCTAAGACAATACATTCAGCTTATATGCTTAGAAAAAGATGTTGATTACTGTTGGTTGTGCCCATTGCCTGTTTATTAGGACGAAAGGGGGCAAGTTGTTCTGCAGTCACTCCTTTTTTATGGAACAGTGATGGTGGGAACTGAACAGGATCAAGAGTGCAAATACCATAAATCCTCAAATTAGCCCCCTGGGGTCTTACTTATTTTTGATATTTTTGGATGAGGGCCTTTTTTGAGGGGGGCTTGTATGAGGCTTACATTAAAAGACCTTGTTTATTTTAGTAGGAATTTCTTTATGAGCATTCAATTAATTATTACCAAAGGTATGAATTTTTGCAGTAGTTCAATAAAACGCCAAAGGCAACCCCAAATGGCGAAAATCATCAAATTGAGGGGTTCCCATTCAAGAATTCACGGTAGCAGTGGGGGCTTATTCAAGGGGGGCTTATTGACAATTTGTAATTCTAGGGCAGGGCTTATTCAAGGGGGGGATTCCTTGATGGGGGTGGGGGGAAATTCTAGGATTTACAGTAGATATGAAGTCAATCTTCCTTACTTTGAAAATTAGTAGAAAATGTAAACAAACAACATTCTAGATAATTTAATCAACTCATTAGGAGGTTAGGCTGGGCTAACATGAAATTTAAATTAACTGTTTAACGTAAGTTACCCAAAAATTATCTGTGTTCCACCTTCCAGAATCAAACCAATTATTAGTACTCTTTTGGGACCAATGATTGGTATCTAAATAAAAAGAACATATATGAAAACAGCCAGACAGAATAACGTAAAATTTAGCATTTGATAAAAAAAATTGAGCTTATCAGCTCAGAATAAACCTGACCAAAAAAATTATTTTCTGAGATATGATTCAGATAGAAAAAATTGTGTAAATGCAAACTAGTATGACATTGCATTAATTTCTAACCTTAAAAAACCTTGCGACTTGGAGTTGGTAAAATCTATTTTAAAAAGACATTCTTCAATAAGAGTGTGTTAGTCATCAAACAATCTTGCAAGATAAAATGTTTCCTCCACAGAAAATTTTTCATGCTTGGATGAATTTTAATTGCTAAAGGTGTAAGGTTGATCAGAAAAACACCAGTGCCAAGTCATAGGGGTACTTGGTCCTTTCAAGGATGCCAGTCTCTTTGTGTTTGTTTTAAATTATATTTTTATACCAGTTCACTAATTCTTGTGGGCTGATAGCAGTTCACAATTTTGGTCTTGATCAGATCCAGCTTTGTTTATTCCGGCATTTCCTTTTAAAACCCCTACCATAACTGGTTGTTTGGCATTTCTGAATACACAATTAAACTTTATATCATAATTGCTTGAAAATATCTATATACCTGTTGCTAAATGCCATATTTATTTGATTAAAAGCCACCCTTGTTTAAAAGCTGCCCTTGATTATAAGCTGCAACCACAAAATCATGCAGAGATACTTGGTTTGAAATGATGGATGCAAAAACCACAGCTCAAAATCAAATAAATGTAGTATTAAACATTTTTTCCATAATTGCTTAAAAATCTCTATTTACCTGCCACTAGTTACTACTTAAGATATAAAAAATGGCCTACCAAAATGCCCATAATTGGGGAACCAATAAACATAGTCAGCGGAAAAACAGCAAAAACCAAGCCAGTTGCAGTCAAACTTACACCTTTTGATTCTGCCTGTTGATGTAAAATATGTAATAATTATTATTAACAGTTATTGAAGTTAATGACTAGTTAGAATGTGTTTTCTTAATCACTGACTCAGCTATTTTTATGCCTTGTATGCTCTAACTTCTAAAGAAAGAGATAAAATGTAGTGAGGACTACTAATTAAAAAAAATTTTTTAATGTAACTTTTGGGATTTTTACCATTACCATATGACAAGTTGGCTTATCTACAGTACCTTGCAAACCTAGGGTGCGCAGAAAACATTTTGACCACACCTCCTCCTCTTGAAAAAGTTATAAGACTATAATGATACTATGCCATAATAGTGGGTTGATGACTTTGCCTTGGCCTTACCTCCCTGTTTAGCTCTCTTTTGACACCTATTTAAAAAAGAATCAATGCAAGCATTCAGAATAACACAAGAACAGCAAGCACGCCTCTAACCTTTAATCATGCCCTCGAAGTCTTAACTTTCTGTGATGTTTCAAAAACAGTTGATTGAAATGAAATTATAACAAAATAAAAACAAATACCTCCTTTGGATAGAATGGAGCAATCATGGAGAAAGAACAGGTCGATATGAACCAGTACACGGACAGGCAGACCAAAATAACATATTTCTTCCACCGCGAAACCAACACACCTCTTGACAAATCGCCATGTTTCGGTTCGGATCGCACCTCTTTTTCTGCGCACTCTTCGGAAGAAAAGGAGCATGTAGGAATTTCAACATTTTCAAACGAGCTGTAAGATATGTCTCTCATCGTGCCTCCGATTTCTTTCAACGGAAATTTTCGTAATCTTTCCACGGACTCGATGCATTGCTGCTCTATACATACCACAATTAGGGGTCATGACACCAAAACCGCAACAGTTCAGCTTATACATGATTACATACAATAATGTCAGCAACGGAATTGTGGAAGCTGTTGTTGTTGCTTCCGTTTAATTTCGAGGAATCGAGTTCTTAAGTGTGACGTCATATGACCTTTGTTCTGGGAATTGTTTACTTTTTGCTTTATAATCTGAATGAACATCATGAATAATTTCCTTTTAAACATTAGCACAAAAAATATTACCAGAAAACGGTTTAGTTAAGTTGGAAGGAGTTACTATATTTCGATTTTATAACTTCTTGAATGTTTGATTGAATTTACCCTCTAGCAAAGAAAGCGAGAATTATGCAACAGATTCACGCATGAGCGTTCTATCTGTTGGCATTTCTGCACGAGTTATCCCTCAGTACATTTGGGATGTTGGGGGCCAAGATCTATTTAAAAGACTCATAGCCAAAGATTTTGCAAAAAGTTTCTTTGTTTGCAAAATGCTACTATCTGTTGAAATATACTGAAATTTTGAAGTTAAATTTGAAGCTTAAATTATTGAATAGTTGACAGGCAGACTTGGACAATAGAATACTTGAAATTTGTAGGCTGACATGTTGACAGCTACATATCCTAAACTTGGTTGCAAACCTCTTGTAGAGCTTCTTGAATGAGACACAGAAGTCCTCGCAGAAGTCTAGTGTTGACATTGACATATAATCAGTTCACTTGTTTGTTGCTTAGACATCTTGATATGAATGGTCGTTTTAAAAAGTTGATAGTATTATTTTTGAGGCCTTCTTTGACCAGCCATCTTTATTGAGAAAAAATTAAAATAGGTACACACCCCCTTTTCAGTACGAGGCTAAGGATAACGCTTACAAATGGCGGCAACAATATTTTTTTGGACTTTAACCCGGCTGGCGGAACTAGTCGATCGGATTTCGTAAATTAAATGTACTGTTTCCAACGAGCCACGGGAAGTAAGAATATTTTATTTGGAGCCCTGCTGTACACACGATCGCTATCCTTTTTTAAAGGGCTCCACCAAATCATGGATTTTATTCCTCCAAACAAAGGCCAGTATGAAGTCGGCTGTACAGATTTAATGACAACGAGTTCTTTCAATTTAAACACTGAAGATGTAGCACAGAATTTGCAATTCGGCAGCGAAAATGCGAAAGAAATACCAGGCTACTTTATGCGGTTTTTTTACCCAACTACTAAGGAGTCTGCAAATACACATGAACGAGCAAAGTGGATACCAAAGGGCCTTTATGCAGATGGCTTTTTGGACTTTGTGCATTTGCCAACTTTTATACTTGGCAGGATTGCTCGTTGGCTTATGGGTAAATACATTTGTCAGCTATCCATTGACAGCTAAATTAATATTTTCTTTGTTGATGCAGAGCTTGCGATCTGCAAATATTCTGTTGCTTTCTACTAAAACTCTGATTTGAAAATTCTTAAACTGAATGATTTGTTTGAGTTAAAAGTTGCTTACATTTGTTTATGAATCTGTGGACATGATTTCTCCTGTCCTTTATCACAATTTTTTTGCAACTTTGACATCTGTTCATCACTATGATACAAGACAAGCCTCCAAAGGTGATATTTTTATGACTCAAGAAAATACCCTGCAATATGGTTTAAGATCAGTTAGATATGCAGATCCTGGAACAACATTCCCTGCGTCATCAAACAATCTACTACAGTTACAAATTTTCGACGGAAACTAAAATTCCATCTGTTCTCCACCAGATACCAACAATAGAATATTTTGTAACGTCTTCTTAAGACTATGAAGATGTCACTATAAGCTGCTCTGTGTGGGGGTGTGGGATGGATGGGGATGGCTGTCAGGCAGTCTTTGTTATTTTCTTTTCTGAGGGAGTGGAGGTTGCGTGGCAGTTGTTCTCGTTGGTCCTATGGCTCCCTCCTCGGCAGCATGTGGTGTAGATACCAATTTAATAGATTTTTACCACAGGGGGTGCTCTCTCCTTGATTAGTCTATCTTTTGAGAGAGCTCCTCCTTTAAGAGTTTCCTGCATGCAAATCTCCTTCGTTTTTATAAAGTCATCTATATTTTTTTCTTGTTCTCTATTTCTCTCATTGTATGTAATTTATTTCATCTTTTGTAACCTGCTGCTGTATTTTAAAAGATTTGTATGTATGGATTTTTAAAAATGAAATGAACTGAACTGAAAACTGAAACCTGTCAATCCATATATTAGTTTTCCAAAAATCCCTCAATTTTTCTTCCCTTTTCGTATTCTGTTTCTTGATGGAAAAAGCTCTGTCTTAACAAGAATATTGTTGACACAAGTAGACCTTTACAATGTGAATATGTAAAACAACAACTTTGTCTGATGAAGGATAAAATTTACCAACCAAATTGCTTGAAACTGTGTTTGAACTGACAATTAGCAACAGCTGTAGGGCTCTTGTCCTTCCCCAATAACCCTGCAATTTCTGACCCTGGTCAATGACAACATCTAATGTAAGCAACCAGTATAATGAAGCTAGCTTGGCATACTTGTTGGCAAAGTAACCATAAAAACTAGCAAGGTTTGCAAGGTTAGTACTCAAATTAGCCCCGGGTGTGGTGCTTCCCAAAGGAATGTTCTTTAAGGAGAGGCAAGGATGGGTATTGTCATGATTACAATATTTTTCTATGGTACATGATTTGGGGTTGCTTCTTGTCTAGTTTTCTACCAGGGCCCTAAAAAAAGTGGTTGTTGCAAGACTGATGGTTGAAAGAATGGTCTTCTGGTTATCAAATCTGGTTATCAAAACCAGGCCAAGCTATCTATATTTATTTCATAGGTTATTCGAAACAATACTGTCTTAACCAATCAGTGTTGCAAGGTCATGGAACATGTGCATTAGTAACAGTTTTCACACAGCTGTTCTGTCTGTGACCAAACAACTCTTGAACTTCCTGTCAGGGCTTCAAATGATAATGCACATGTGCAATGACCCTGAAACAGGAGCTAGTGCATGGTCTAGAAGAAGGGCATGATTCATCTCCAAACAAGAGAGGATTGGGGAATTCTCTGCTAATAAGCCTTTAAGGGTTCTGCTGTCTTTTCCAACTTCATTGTCCAATTCTTCTAACTCGAGTGAGATCTCTCAGCTGAACACAAGTGGAATGGTCCATGTTGTTTCTAATCCTTCTTTTTGTATCACCTTTTATATAAAGGATTTTGATGAAAATAACTGTTCACATGTCTAGGTCGCGGTAGTGTGCTTGATGCCGTATAAGCAGAGTTGTGAACGCTTTTTGTGTTTAGAACAGGGCCGTTCTAAGTTGCTATTTGATGGATTTAAGGTAGTTAGAGAAACCCTGTTTAAAATCATTGATTAGTTAAGACCATTGTAAGATTTGTGCAAATTGCTTCCTCTGTTGTGTACCTCAGTTTTGTATGCCATGCATAAAGGTTTCTATGCATAAATACTTCTTATGCAGCATTCTTGTTTTATGTTTTACATCAGGAGATGCCAAGATGCATGCTTTAGAAGATGCTCCTTTGCTGAACATAACAGATGATAGTCACAACCAAAAAAGTCACAAGTTTCCAGTTGTTATTTTCAGCCATGGTTTGGGAGCAAACAGAACTTGTTATTCCTCATTTTGTTCAGACCTCGCTTCCAAAGGTTTTTTTGTTGCTGCAGTGGAACATAGGTAAGCAAGTGATTTTTCATATTTAATGCTTTCTACTTTTAATTTCTGTAAATGAATTCTCTGTGAAATTAAAGCCAATATTTCCTCTCTTATTTATTTTAATTTTTACCACAAAACCTATAAATGAATTAGCTTTTCATAGGGATGCCAAGCAGAAATCACAATGCGTGTATGATTGTAATAGTGTTGTGGGGCATTTAGTGAATCATCCTTTGTAATGGTGAATTTAAGCTACAAGGATTGAAGAAGTCTTAGATAATGATTCAATTTTTGTGCCTCACCCTTCAGGTGACTGGAAAATTATTGATGTTAAGGTTACGGTAAACGTTTTCTGGATAAAAACATTCATTTTTTGATTATTTCACATTCAAGTAGCCGAACATTCAAGGCACACAATGATACCAAATTTGAAACTAACGGACATTTTGAAAAAAAAAACTATGTAAACGAAGGTTTCCATAATTTCTTTGTCAAAACTTTTAGTTAAGGTCTGAAAATCTCTTGACCTGTTAAGCCTATCGTTGCTTTGCATTGAGATAATTCTTGGCTTTAACTTTTTCATATTGTTTAGATATCATAGAGCCATGTAAATCCCGTCTATACTCTTGGTTTATAGTTGAACAATTTCAAAGTCTGTTCCTTCTTTTTTTAAATATACCCTTATGAAAATACCCCCTTAGTAAATTCAGCCCCTAACAACAAGATGCAGAAGGTAAGAAGATAAGTAAAGTTATTGCATTATTTTGTACTCCTGACATCCAAAAATGTTTTTACCGAATAGGAGTAAACATTGCCCAAGAACATAAAAATTTGTTCCACCTCCTACACCCAATGGTAAGTCGATCCCTGTTTCTTTGATTGATTGAGTGAGGAAAAATAAGTTAATTAACAATTGTTTTTTCTATTCAAAAGTTCAAGAGCTACCTTGATGCAGCAGATGTAAAAAAATGTCCTTTTGTGTCTCAATTTACTTTAACTTAGAGCTTGAACATGTTTCAGAGACCACTCTGCATCTGCAACCTACTATATAGATGACAATAAAGAAGAGAAGACTGTTCGATTTAGGAAACTAATAAAGGGAGAAGATGAGTTCAAACTGAGAAATGGCCAGGTATGCTCTTATCCTCAGACTGCTTTGAGTTGGACAAGAGGGAAATTACCTTAGAGCAGTTACCTTTTAGGCAATTACCACAATAACTATTATGAGGACCTTATGTGTTTTCACAATCACTCCTTAGTTTCGAAGTAATTTACAAGTAGCTTTTGTAGCATCACTAATGTAGTAATTTACAAGTAGTTTTTAGTATCACTTTTGTAGCCTATTATTGTAATATTTGTAGCTTTTCAAAAGCCTTAAACAAATCTGCTGATTCTGTTTCGTGAAACTAAATTTTGAACTGCATTTCACAGCCATGTAAAGTTTTTCAGACAGCCTTTGTAGACTGGGCAAAATTTTTTCAATCGACAACATTTTTGGGCGTATTTCTCCAATAGCCTATTAAGTGAAAATCTTGCCTTTTATTCTTATTGCTTATTGATGAACCTTTTGGTCCTGTTTGAAAACTTTTTGACCTATAGATGAGCTGTTTGTTGGGCTGTAGGCTATCGATATTGACCGTTAGATAAACGGAGAATGGCTAAAGTCTAGTCTGGGGGCTGTCGGTTTCGTATGGACAGACAGGAAAGCCTCTGATATACCAGACCTGACTGCTACCGATATAAACCTTTTGAACCTCTGAACTAGCAGACCCGACTGCTACTTTCTTTCATCTTAAAAAGCAATCAAACCCCAACATTTCATAGATACTGATGTAGCAATAACAACCATTGTCATCACTTTTGCAGTTGCAGGACCTATGTACTGACCAAGACTAGAGCTGTGTCTTTTTGTACTAACATTAGAGAACCTGACATCATGTTACTAAAGCTCGCTTTGTTGCAGGTAACCCAGCGTGCATTCGAGATGTCTGCTGCACTGTCTATATTAACCATGCTGAACAGTAATACAGGACAAAATTCTGAGAACTTAAACGTGCTAAATTCAGGGTTTGATTTAAGTTCTTTGCAGGTGAGACTTATGAATACTTGCATATGCTTTCGTGTAACTTCGTGTGCTTACACTCAGTCTGTTATAATGAAGATAAATTTAACCAGTAGCATACTGATGGGGACGCAAGAGGACCTTGCCTCCCCTCCCCCTCAATGGCAAAAAATTGCTTTCAAAAGGGCGTTATCAGGTGTTCCAGTGGATGTGGATCACCATTTTCCCCTCACTCAACTTGCCTTTGCCCTCCCCTCAATCTTACCACCCAGGCTACGTCACTGAATTTTACCTTTGGTCATTTTTTAGGGTTCACTAGATTTCGAGAAGGTTGCTATAGCTGGACATTCGTTTGGAGGATGTACCTCTTTGAAAACATTGGCACAAGACAAGCGTTTTCAGTAAGTCCCAATCATTATTCAGTTGCCCTTGTAACGAGTTCTTTGTATGAACTGGAAGACGTTTTTGTGCGAACGATCTCTTTATGGAAAGGCTTTTTTCCCTATATATCAAACATATTGCTATCAAAAGATATTACTTGTATATAAACCTCTGCACTTTCATTTTTAACACACGCCATAACTCTACGAACAAACAAGTTCAATAGATATGTTATTTACTCAACTTGAACACTTTCTCTTCTGTGGAATTATATATTTACAATCTCACAGCAGGCTGTCAGTTTAATGAAAATATGAAGCAGAATTTATTATGAGATATAATCTGCTTTCACACAAGTGAAGTCCATATCTTTGCTTTTCAGCTGCGCTGTTATTCTTGATGCATGGATGTTTCCTTTGGATAAAAATGTTTATGGAAAAGTAGAGCAGCCTGTCTTATTTATAAACTCGGAGACATTCCACTGGAAAGGAAATATAAAGAAAATAAGTCAAATTATTGGAAACGGTAGGAAGTTTAACAGTTTAACTATTGAACAAAAATTTTTCGCAATAGAGAAATTCAAACTGTTAAATTGTTGCCTCTTGCTTCTGCTTGTATACCTAGGTGTTTCAAGAACAATTATTCTTGATGCATGTTATACAGAGTGGGACTAATTCTGTAATTTTTGTTATTGCTGATGTTGATTACTAATGAGCAATTTGTAGGAAATTCCTGCTGATTTTATGTATAACTTTTTATGTTTTGTCTGCATACTGTTTGGTTGTGCCGTTCTCTTCAAACCTTTTACCAACATGCAGGCTGTCTGCATGGATCATTAGACCAAGGGAAAATATCAGATAAACTGAAAGATATATGTTTAGAGAAAATGCTCACAGCTGTCTCGCCTTTTAGATGGTCTGCTCTACTAAGATCTGTTACTCTTTGCCGGTCTTGGGTAGGTATCTTATGCTTCAACCCGGCGAAGCGTAGAAGAGCCTGAATTTTCGGAAAGTTTTAATTATTAGACTTCCTTACGTTAATACGAAATGAATTTTGTTTCCTACAGACGAACAAAAGCAGATGCTGACAATCAAGTAAGCCTCAAAATTCATTTTCCTTACGGCATCTTTATTACATTCATTTTTCTCGGTTTTTATTTGTTACCATAGGCTCTTTCGTTTTGAAAGATCTTTTCTCTGCCTTAATTTTTGTCTACTTATTTCAAGTTTGCTTAGATAGTTTTTTAAGCACGAATCTACACCGGAGGTTGCTGTCGATTTGGGGGGTTTATTTTGCTCCGACCGAGAAACCACCCTGTCATCAACCAATAAACGTTGAGATCTGGTGCAAATTACGAAATGCTAATGATGCAATAAAGTGAAAAAATTAATTAACTTAGTCTGCTCTAGTTAGCTTGTATAAGGTATATTTCATACCCACGTAATCACCCGCGGGAAGACTTATTCCCTGCAGGAGTCACATCTTGATATGGTTTTGTGTTCATTGTATCAGGGGAACTGGACACCACAGCCAATGCGACATTCCTTCGATCATACCAAAATGGATACTGACTGTGTTTCGAATGAGTGCAACGATGAGCCAAGACCACGCTATAGATCTACAAAGGAGTCTAATGACGTCATTCTTCTTTAAACATCTAAGTAAGTTTACATTCTCAGCTGTCAGCTGTATTTGATATCTAGCAACTCTTGATTTGATTCTTGCTCACTAGAGAAGAGGCGTTACACTAGGGTAGGGGTAAAACGAGGCTTTGGTGTTTGTCGCCATTTTTCAGAGAGATGATGTCAGAAATATTTTACCCTAAGGAATAAAGTGAAACATTTTAGCCTGAATTTGTACAACATAGTGTTTAGAAATTGACTGTTTTAAATTGCAAATCTGAGTTGCACGATAATGCGAACATCACGATTAATTCTTCATCATCTTGATTTTTATGCTGTTTGCAGTTCTACAATCTTGTGGACGAAAAATTCTTCAGTATGCTATGCCTCCGTTATTTCGTGCAATCTTCAAACGATTATGATAGCGAGGATTGATTAATTGGATCATGATAATCAAACAGGTAACACCTCCATTCTAATAAACGTTCTTGTTCTTTTCAGATCTTGAAAAAACCAAAGAGCTTGAATGCGAAGGAACAGTTGCGGAGGCGGTCATTGAGGGAACAAATTTAGAAATCACTGATGAAGAGAGAGAGAGTTGGTACTATAAAAGTTAATAAGAAATAATCGTTTTCTTAGTTTAAATGCAGGCTAGAGTTGGTTTTGATACTTAAATTTGTCTAAGCGATCAACTTTGAACAGTAAAAAATGGTAGATCTTTTATAGAATATTATGAAGAGTTAGGTTTGTAAACAACACGAAAAGCTACTGATAATTTTTGAGAAGCTATCATTTCATTTCATTTAAAACTAAGGAGGGTAGCCCTTGGTAAGAGAAAGCGGAATCTTGGTAAAAGATATCGAGCAATATTGTTTTCTCGGGTGTAGGTTTTGTTTGAAATCAATTTGAAATTCAAAGACAATTGTCAATTTAGCTTATTGCTTTCATTTTTCCTTTGACTCCATATAAAGTTTTAGCTAATTTTGTTTTGAAATTTTAGACACAGCCATCCCCCATCCCTCCCCCCTCCTCCCTTCCTCGTTATAAAAAGTTTCCCTGGCCATGCTTTTTCTGTTTTTCAAGCTAAGGAATTAATGAGTTGACTTTGGTGTTGCGATTGTCCCACTTAGTAACAGAGAAATACTGCAGTCCAATCTTCCCTGTAGTTAAGTAAGGGTTGCGTAGCGTAAAGAGTCTATATGAATTTTATAGCAGTATTTGCTTGGCATGCCTAGAAAGAGAAATCCTCGTCATTGTCGATTAATTTAGATAATTTTTGTGTAAATGTTCATCGAAGATTTTAGAGCACTATCTCAGCTTCTGTTGCATTTAACTTCCCCTCCTCCTCCTTCTACTTTCCTCAAGGCTGATTATAATATGCTCACTGGAAAAATAATTGTTTATTGGCTGCAACAAGACTGCCGCAATAACTTCGGCATGAAATTATTGCCACTACCTAAAATGGAAGGACATTGGAATGTTGTATGGAATGCATCAAATGTGGAATGTTTAAAAAGCTAACGCTCACGAAGAAAGCTTTAATTTCGAGTGACATGGCATTTCGTTCCTTCAAACTCAACCATACTCTCCAGAACTATCCAGTACAATTTTTCATTTTTCTTGTTAAAGAAAAGGTGCCAACTGTTGCAAGTTTTTCTACTTTTCACCTAAACGTGTGAATAGAAAATAAGGAAGTTCTCGAATGAATTGAAAAGCGAACGAATCAATGAAAATGGCATACCCATGAGGTGCAATTCAATGAAAGGATTCTCAGAGTGATAAAAATTACTGCTAAATTATACAAAAAACAATTCCTCGGGGAAAGTACGTAAAAATATATCGTCCTTGAAATTCTCTTGTAGATCATTTGATGCCCATAAAATGACATAATCTCTCTTCTAAAAACTAATCTAACGAGTCGATTGAACGGGCGGGAACTTTCACTTCGGCCAAGTGGGTGGGAGGAACAACAAGTAAAACAAGGTGAAAGATCTGATAAAATGTTCTTTATTGTGGCGTCATCAAATTCGCATTTTACACGGGATGCGGTTTGTAGTTTCATATGCATATCGATCGAATTCTTGTTCAGTCAACTTGGCAACGTTTATAACATCGTTCTTGTTAAACCTTTTTTCAAGTTAGGTTACACGTTGACGACTTATTTAGAATATAACATGTCAATGTTATATTAAATATAACTAAATATAATTATAATTAATTATAATTAAATATAATTAATTATAATTATAATTAAATATAACTTTGATAAATGTCAATGTTATCATCACCATCTGCAGGTAGTTACCCCGGCCCCATTGCCTGTTTTGCTCTGCCTCATCGTAGCATGGGACAGGACGTTGGTTTTGATTCTATTGAATATCCCATAGTTGTTTTGAAAAACCCTTGCAAATTATTGTTTGCTGGTACAATCATAGCCAATAGGAGAACTTTTCTCTATTGACTGTGAATACCGTGCATTCAATTTCATTACCATTTGTTAATTGCATTGAACAGGCATTGAAATCTTGAAATGAGGTCTTGGTAGATCTGGAAAAAGTTCGATAAATCTCCATTGACCAAAAACACTCGAAAGAACTTATTAACAGCAAATATTTACAATGTGTACAAGAAGAAAGAAAAGCATGATATGCTGTCACCCGGATTCTGTGATCTTGCAAGGAGTAATAACGCGAAAAATAGTCAGGAAAAATAGTAAAGCGACACGACGACGAGAATCCGATGTAATGAAACATAAGTTTTAAAAAGATGAATTTTAATACATTGAATTCTGTCGTGTCGCTTTGTCCCTGACTATATTTCAATATTTACAAAGCTGCTGAAGGAGAGAAACGCAGCTGAAAAGACGAACGAAACCTCGATCTCGTGGTCACGCACTTGGCCTAGGCCTAGCCAACATTAATAAATTTAAATGTTGCAGTTTTCCTATTTCGTTGAAAATGGCAGCCAGTGACAATTCAAGACAGAGATTGAAGGCTCAATCGAAAAAACTACCACAGAAGAATAGAGGTAAAGTTTTGAATAGCTATTTAGCAGTTCTTTATATTCAGTTTGAGTTTACAGAGGTACAGTTTTATTATAAAATTGTAATTCCTCGAAAATTGTAAGTTGTGAGTCGAAACATAATCTTAAATTGTTTTTGAAAACGGTTACATAGAGAGAAAGTCCAAAGCAAATTATATTTTGCTGTCTTGTTGATAAAAACTTCATAGAATTTTAGAAAATGTAACAAAAACACCAATTAATTATCTTAATAACATAGATCGTTGTTTTTCAATATTCTTATTAACCCATTTTCCTATAAAAGAGTGTTGTTATGTTATGTGAAAGGCTTTTAGTTTAAGCGGGCATAGCACAGGGGTTCGTTAGTACTTCGAGTGCGGGGCCAGAAAACATGTAAATTTTCTTTGGGGACCACAGGGCCTTCGACTTTTATATACCTTGTGTTAAAAAAGCGGCTCAAAACAAAATTCAGGTCTCAAACTTTACAGGCTAAAATAGAAATAAAATAAACAGCCCCAAAATTTCAATCATTAAATTTTTTCAGTGTGCTTATTCTCGTGAAATAAGCTTTGGAAAGGTGGATGATAACATGCTTCACCATTTGATGTCAAAGTTGAGATGGCCTCTGAAAATCATTAAATGAAGTTGATCGATCTGCAGGGTACCAGTGAATTGAAATTCAAATACAAGGACACTGATCTTATCCAGTTTTGTTACTCTCCTCCACAGAGGCTATTGGGGAAGGAGATGGGGTTCGAGCAATGGCGAAGTGCAAAGAATAGGAGGGGGTGGGCGGATGCTTCTTCTCTCTCGCAGCTACTCCACTTTTTCTTTTCTTCTACAGTCTCTTTATCCTATCTCTCTTTCCCTCCCAGTCTCCCTCCCCAATTTGCTCTGCAGAGGAGAGTACAGTTTTATAAAGAGTGTCTCCAGGGTGATTGTCCATATCCAGGTCTGGTGCAGCATGCCAAGAAGATGTGTTGCATGTTTGGAAGTACTTATCTTTGGGAAAGTCTCTTCTCAAGTTACAGAACATTTATGGATAAATACATTTTTATAGATCAGATTAGTAAATACTTGCCATCAGGGGTCGCGCGAAGCGTCGCAAAGTAGGTAATCAAAAATTTGCGAGCAAAGCGAGCGAATCCGCCAGGGTTTCAGGGCCACGCCCTTTCAAAAACCCGAAGAATGGCGAAGAATCATATGCTTGATGGTTCAAATGTTTTAGCAATTTCGAAAACAATTTCCCTCTTGCTTTTTCTTGTGCGGAAAAATATACAACATTATCAATGTGATTATGAACCATTTATGCGTATCTTGATGCATTTTTGTTGTGCCTAACAGCCTCTCTTTGCCTTGCCTCATCTAATGCACAAGCAACATCGATATAACCTAGCTGTGCGGTTAGGTAGAATTTAGTTTTGGGATGCTTGATGACTGCCATTTTGTACCCTGTCGAAGTAAACCATGAAAGCGTCTTAGTATGAAAGGCGCTTTCATCTAAAATGTACATAAAGAATCATCATTAAACATCCAACATATTTAAGGTCGATCTTGATTATTTACTTAATGTCTGAGTTCCCTTTCTGTGCTTACAACCACAGAATATTCCGCCGCACAACAAAACAACCAAATGCCTTGAGGTTCTGTTTTGGAGTTGCAGTGAACGGCTGACAGTTCATGCCATGGGTTTTGAGCCTGTAAATGATTCTAAAATAACAGAACAGACCTATTAAAATCGGCCAAAAGCCCATTGTCGTGAGCCGTAAAAAGGGCAAGGTAATCAAAAGTGGATTTGCTTACCTTGAAAGGAATGACCAGGAATCACTACGTAAAGATTCCATGCAGACTTATTTGTCCAGGATAAACGATTCTGCACATTTTCTGGACAATGATTTTCCAAGAGAACACTTATTAGTAGTTTTTGAAAAGTTTTTTAAATTTACTACAAGCCTCTTTAAATTGTTTAATCTTTAATTTTTTATCAAAATATTGAAGTAAAACTTTCCTATTTGGCAAATATTCCTGAAATAAATTATTAAATCTTAAATGCACCGTTGATAAACCACCCATCACAAAGAGACCAGCAATAAAAAATGTCCCTTCCTTCTTTGTTGTTACATCCACATATCCACGAATAAACACATAGACAGACTCACTGGTTCATCCTTTTTATGTTATTCTGGAGCATGGCTATCCATCCTTTTTTAATTACTAACGCTGTTCATGATTAGCTGATTTTCTTGCTCAGAATGTAGTGAAAATACCCCCAGCAATAGTCGTTTGTAAGCACTCTACTAATCATGAAGGATGTGGAACTGCTCTCAAGGTAATGAAACTGCGGAATGATTACGTTGCTGTGTGGGGCTCTTTGTTCAAAAGCCATCAGCACAATAAGACCTACGTCACAGAAACATCGAAAAGGTCATCAAACAGGGATCTGATTACCTTGCAGCTTCGCGGCCCTCAAGGTTCTCAAAGCTCTCGCGGCCGTTTGAGCAATAGAACAAAAAGAACATGCGTCAGAGGATTAAGAAATAATTATCGCCTGCCATGAAAGAAAAGCCAAAACAAATGAAGATCAAAATGTCAATACGCTGTAAAACAGCCCCTAGACAAGCTTGTCCTTATGGATTCGCTTCACAACAGCTTCAATCAAGACTTTATAACATTCATTGTGGTCGTAATATAAAATTTTGGACCATATTTCTAACCTTCTCCTTGCATTTTAATTTTATGCACCACAGAAGGTATCTGGCTTCTTCTGAACAAACATTAAATCCATAATTGTTATTTTTCAGAAAGCAAGACTGGGAAAGGAAAAAGCAAAAATTATGTATACCTGAAGTTTGCATCAATTGCAATTTTGTCCTTTGTTGTGATAGCAGGCATAATTTTGATCAGCAGTAAGGATTCTTTCATTGGAAAAAAACCTCAACCAAGTAAAGAGGAACAGAGAAAGCCAAAGGACACCCCAAAGACCACCCCAAAGACCAAAACAAAGGATGCTCCAAAACCCAAAGCTGATGATCTTAAGAAACTTTTAAACAAGCATGATAAATCTATAAGCGATGTATTAAGAAAAGCTACCAAAATGTTAGATGGTAAGAGAATTGATGATGCTGTCAGAGAATTTTCAGTTTTATCTACGAAATACCCCAAAAGCCCATATGCAAGATATGGAAAAGCAAAAGCAATTGATGAAGAGGCCGAGAAAAAAAGAAGCAATGAGCTCCTATTGGAAGCAATAAAGCTTTTTAATACTGTACCAGATATTGAAGATTGCCCATCTACGTTGAAGAAACTTGCTCTGCTTAGAAGTGCAGAAAGGCTATCATTTCTTGGAAAACCTTTGGGAGCAGTGAGAGTATTAGAAAAGCTTGTAGCATTTCTTCCATCCGATCCAGATGTTAACAGAGCACTAGGAGTGCAGTACTTGCTGGCTGGTGAAACAGCCAAGGCCTTGGCTCCATTTGAGAAGGTAAAGCTTATTGCATCATGAGTTCTAAAGACAATTAAATTGTTTGAGGATGGGGAATGTTTGCTAAGAAATCAATTCTATTCCCGATTATAAGCCCAAGTGTACATACCCACCAGGAAAAGTGCTGGCATTTCACTGAAAATTCTTCAAGAAGAAAGTCACAAAATTTCAAAACAGCAGGATGGACAATGCCTTTCATATTCCAAACGCTATTTAAGTTCAAAAGGCAAGCTATTGCAGGATAAATCCAGGAGTGATATGCTTTTATGATATATGTAAATATTTTTCAGTATTGTTTGCCT
>NW_027019640.1:1493753-1614865 GCF_013076305.1 Rhopilema esculentum
GGTTGGGGGAACAACAAGTAAAACAAGCTTAAAGATCTGATAAAATGTTCTTTAGTTTTGCGTCATCACAATTCGTCATTTTTAACACGGATGCGTTTGTGTAGTTTCATACGCACTCACCGATTCGAATTCTTGTTCAGTCAACGTATTGCAATATCCGCTATAACATCCGCTTCTTGTTAAACCTTTTGTTCAAGTTTATGTTACACGATTGACGACTTATTTAGAAATAACATGTCATAGTTATAATTAAATTAACTAATATAATGATGAATTATTATAATTAAATATAATTAATTATAATTATAATTTAAATATACCTTTGATAAATGTCAAGTTATCATCACCATCTGCAGTAGTACCCCGGCCGCATTGCCTGTTTTTGCTCTGGCCTCATCGTCGACTGGGACAGTACGGTTGGTTTTGAGCTATTGAATATCCCATAGTTGTTTATTGAAAAACCCCTTTGCAATATTGTTTGCTGGTACACATCATAAGCCACATGAAATTTTCCTCTACTGACTGTGAATACCGTGCACTTCCAATTTTCATTACCATTTGATTATTGCATTGAACGCATTGAAATCATCCTGAAATGACGGTCTTGGTAGATCTGGAAAAAAGTTCTGTAAATCTCATTGACCAAAAACCTCGAATACTTGATTAACAGAAATAATTTACAATGTGTACAAGAAGAAAGAAAGCAGGATATGCTTGCTTCACCGGATTCTGTGATCTTGCAGAGTAATAACGCGAAAAATAGTCTCAGGAAATAGTAAGCGACACGACGGACGAGATCGATGTGTAATGAAACATAAGTTTTAAAAAGATGAAATTTAATACATTGAATTCTGTCGTGTCGCTTTGTCCCTGACTATATTTCGATATTTACAAAGCTGCTGAAGGAGAGAAACGCAGCTGAAAAGACGAACGAAACCTCGATCTCGTGGTCACGCACTTGGCCTAGGCCTAGCCAACATTAATATATTTAAATGTTGCAGTTTTCCTATTTCGTTGAAAATGGCAGCCAGTGACAATTCAAGACAGAGATTGAAGGCTCAATCGAAAAAACTACCACAGAAGAATAGAGGTAAAGTTTTGAATAGCTATTTAGCAGTTCTTTATATCCAGTTTGAGTTTACAGAGGTACAGTTTTATTATAAAATTGTAATTCCTCGAAAATTGTAAGTTGTGAGTCGATACATAATCTTAAATTGTTTTTGAAAACGGTTACATAGAGAGAAAGTCCAAAGCAAATTATATTTTGCTGTCTTGTTGATAAAAACTTCATAGAAATTTAGAAAATGTAACGAAAACACCAATTAATTATCTTAATAACATAGATCGTTGTTTTTCAATATTCTTATTAACCCATTTTCCTATAAAAGAGTGTTGTTATGTTATGTGAAAGGCTTTTAGTTTAAGCGGGCATAGCACAGGGGTTCGTTAGTACTTCGAGTGCGGGGCCAGAAAACATGTAAATTTTCTTTGGGGACCACAGGGCCTTCGACTTTTATATACCTTGTGTTAAAAAAGCGGCTCAAAACAAAATTCAGGTCTCAAACTTTACAGGCTAAAATAGAAATAAAATAAACAGCCCCATAATTTCAATCATTAAATTTTTTCAGTGTGCTTATTCTCGTGAAATAAGCTTTGGAAAGGTGGATGATAACATGCTTCACCATTTGATGTCAAAGTTGAGATGGCCTCTGAAAATCATTAAATGAAGTTGATCGATCTGCAGGGTACCAGTGAATTGAAATTCAAATACAAGGACACTGATCTTATCCAGTTTTGTTACTCTCCTCCACAGAGGCTATTGGGGAAGGAGATGGGGTTCGAGCAATGGCGAAGTGCAAAGAATAGGAGGGGGTGGGCGGATGCTTCTTCTCTCTCGCAGCTACTCCACTTTTTCTTTTCTTCTACAGTCTCTTTATCCTATCTCTCTTTCCCTCCCAGTCTCCCTCCCCAATTTGCTCTGCAGAGGAGAGTACAGTTTTATAAAGAGTGTCTCCAGGGTGATTGTCCATATCCAGGTCTGGTGCAGCATGCCAAGAAGATGTGTTGCATGTTTGGAAGTACTTATCTTTGGGAAAGTCTCTTCTCAAGTTACAGAACATTTATGGATAAATACATTTTTATAGATCAGATTAGTAAATACTTGCCATCAGGGGTCGCGCGAAGCGTCGCAAAGTAGGTAATCAAAAATTTGCGAGCAAAGCGAGCGAATCCGCCAGGGTTTCAGGGCCACGCCCTTTCAAAAACCCGAAGAATGGCGAAGAATCATATGCTTGATGGTTCAAATGTTTTAGCAATTTCGAAAACAATTTCCCTCTTGCTTTTTCTTGTGCGGAAAAATATACAACATTATCAATGTGATTATGAACCATTTATGCGTATCTTGATGCATTTTTGTTGTGCCTAACAGCCTCTCTTTGCCTTGCCTCATCTAATGCACAAGCAACATCGATATAACCTAGCTGTGCGGTTAGGTAGAATTTAGTTTTGGGATGCTTGATGACTGCCATTTTGTACCCTGTCGAAGTAAACCATGAAAGCGTCTTAGTATGAAAGGCGCTTTCATCTAAAATGTACATAAAGAATCATCATTAAACATCCAACATATTTAAGGTCGATCTTGATTATTTACTTAATGTCTGAGTTCCCTTTCTGTGCTTACAACCACAGAATATTCCGCCGCACAACAAAACAACCAAATGCCTTGAGGTTCTGTTTTGGAGTTGCAGTGAACGGCTGACAGTTCATGCCATGGGTTTTGAGCCTGTAAATGATTCTAAAATAACAGAACAGACCTATTAAAATCGGCCAAAAGCCCATTGTCGTGAGCCGTAAAAAGGGCAAGGTAATCAAAAGTGGATTTGCTTACCTTGAAAGGAATGACCAGGAATCACTACGTAAAGATTCCATGCAGACTTATTTGTCCAGGATAAACGACTCTGCACATTTTCTGGACAATAATTTTCCAAGAGAACACTTATTAGTAGTTTTTGAAAAGTTTTTTAAATTTACTACAAGCCTCTTTAAATTGTTTAATCTTTAATTTTTTATCAAAATATTGAAGTAAAACTTTCCTATTTGGCAAATATTCCTGAAATAAATTATTAAATCTTAAATGCACCGTTGATAAACCACCCATCACAATAAGACCAGCAATAAAAAATGTCCCTTCCTTCTTTGTTGTTACATCCACATATCCACGAATAAACACATAGACAGACTCACTGGTTCATCCTTTTTATGTTATTCTGGAGCATGGCTATCCATCCTTTTTTAATTACTAACGCTGCTCATGATTAGCTGATTTTCTTGCTCAGAATGTAGTGAAAATACCCCCAGCAATAGTCATTTGTAAGCACTCTACTAATCATGAAGGATGTGGAACTGCTCTCAAGGTAATGAAACTGCGGAATGATTACGTTGCTGTGTGGGGCTCTTTGTTCAAAAGCCATCAGCACAATAAGACCTACGTCACAGAAACATCGAAAAGGTCATCAAACAGGGATCTGATTACCTTGCAGCTTCGCGGCCCTCAAGGTTCTCAAAGCTCTCGCGGCCGTTTGAGCAATATAACAAAAAGAACATGCGTCAGAGGATTAAGAAATAATTATCGCCTGCCATGAAAGAAAAGCCAAAACAAATGAAGATCAAAATGTCAATACGCTGTAAAACAGCCCCTAGACAAGCTTGTCCTTATGGATTCGCTTCACAACAGCTTCAATCAAGACTTTATAACATTCATTGTGGTCGTAATATAAAATTTTGGACCATATTTCTAACCTTCTCCTTGCATTTCAATTTTATGCACCACAGAAGGTATCTGGCTTCTTCTGAACAAACATTAAATCCATAATTGTTATTTTTCAGAAAGCAAGACTGGGAAAGGAAAAAGCAAAAATTATGTATACCTGAAGTTTGCATCAATTGCAATTTTGTCCTTTGTTGTGATAGCAGGCATAATTTTGATCAGCAGTAAGGATTCTTTCATTGGAAAAAAACCTCAACCAAGTAAAGAGGAACAGAGAAAGCCAAAGGACACCCCAAAGACCACCCCAAAGACCAAAACAAAGGATGCTCCAAAACCCAAAGCTGATGATCTTAAGAAACTTTTAAACAAGCATGATAAATCTATAAGCGATGTATTAAGAAAAGCTACCAAAATGTTAGATGGTAAGAGAATTGATGATGCTGTCAGAGAATTTTCAGTTTTATCTACGAAATACCCCAAAAGCCCATATGCAAGATATGGAAAAGCAAAAGCAATTGATGAAGAGGCCGAGAAAAAAAGAAGCAATGAGCTCCTATTGGAAGCAATAAAGCTTTTTAATACTGTACCAGATATTGAAGATTGCCCATCTACGTTGAAGAAACTTGCTCTGCTTAGAAGTGCAGAAAGGCTATCATTTCTTGGAAAACCTTTGGGAGCAGTGAGAGTATTAGAAAAGCTTGTAGCATTTCTTCCATCCGATCCAGATGTTAACAGAGCACTAGGAGTGCAGTACTTGCTGGCTGGTGAAACAGCCAAGGCCTTGGCTCCATTTGAGAAGGTAAAGCTTATTGCATCATGAGTTCTAAAGACAATTAAATTGTTTGAGGATGGGGAATGTTTGCTAAGAAATCAATTCTATTCCCGATTATAAGCCCAAGTGTACATACACCAGAAAAGTGCTGGCATTTCACTGAAATTCTTCAGAGAAACGTCACAAATTTCAAAACAGGCAGGATGGACAATGCCTTTCATATTCAAACGCTATTTAATTGTTCAAGGCAAGCTATTGCAGGATAAATCCAGAGTGATATGGCTTTTATGATATATGTAAATATTTTTCAGTATTTTTTGCCTTTACAATTATTTTTTAGAAGACGTAGACATTCCTGTCTCCTTTAATCTGGTTTAAAGCAATTATACAATCTAGGACAATCCAGGACAATCTTTGCAATAGTAGAATTTCTTACCTTAGAACAATTAATTTCAGAAAAAGTGTTTGTTTAATATTTATTCAATGATTCATTAGATGGAGTAGTTTTTGCTGATGTATTTTTAATGTTCTGTTTTTATAGGTGCTAGAGGTCCTTCCTACAGATGGTCATTCCAAATCTCATGTTGGGTTTATTTTAAAGTCTCTGGACAAATTTAACGAGTCAATTCCATACTTAACTGAAGGTATTAATAGTGGGGACCCTGGTGCAGATAACGGAAGGTTTTATTTCCATCTTGGTGATGCATACATTCGTCTTTATAAACCAGATGAGGTAATTTTTCGTAGTTTTACTAAATGGACTTTTAACACAATTTTTTCCTTCTTCACCTTGACCATGTGCAAGACATCAAGGGATTTGTAGCTTGTGTTTTCTTGCAACTGGAACTCTCAAAAACTTGTTTTTCTAAAATAAAAAAACTAGTTCTGTTTTTTCAAATTTTTGTGGAATGTGAAAAAATCACTGTAGCCTGCATTGCAGGCCATATTCTTAGGGATGTGCTCTGCGACAAAGGCTACCATCACTTTAGATGTCCATAATTATCCTTTTTTGCTGTATTCCTTGAAATCAAACTATTTTGGATTTTGGGTGTATCAGACTTTCCTTTTGGGTGTATCACTATAAACTGAATTGATATCGCATGTTTTGTAATTGTGTATGTAAATCACTTCTCTGTTTTTGCCTTGCAAGTAAAATTTCTCCATGCTTCATTTTCTGTGATCAAAGCTGTTTTGAGTTGACCCTCTAGCATATTCTATACACCTCATGGGTTTTATAGGAACTGAAAAAATAAACCCATATTATGTCAATTTTTCTTTTATTTTTGATTACTACTGACCATGAATTCATTTAGCAGTTTATTGTTTACAAACTTGTTATTGTTCAGCCAAGACAATAAAGTTCACTAAAAGGCAAAAAGCAAAAAGTACATAAAACCGCAAAACAACACGTTGTGGGCTTGTGCATTGCAGTAAAAGCAACAACTTTAGATAGAAATTTCAAAACTTCCAAAGTCCCATCAACATCTGTCAAACAAATATTATTTTTCCAAGATGAAATTTTTTTATTTTGAACTATCAAAATTTCAAATTAATAATATGCATCTACTGTTTGATAATACCAGCAATGACACAGTTTCTGTCTTTGGAAAAGATAGCACAGAAGATGTTCATCAAGATAAAAGCCATTAGAGGTAAATCCTAATAAAGATATTCTGAAGACCAACCACTCTTGAATAAAATGAATTTATACAGTAAAAATACATTGATAATTTTTTTACTTTTGATTCATAGGCTTCCTATTTTGTTTTTTATAGAATGAAAGTATTGAAGGGAAATTTTTGCTTTAAACTCCGACACCAGTGCCTGATTTCAGGCCATTCGTGTTTCAGATAAATTTTTCGAAAAGTTTGATCCGTCTAAAGTTATTGCTTTTATTGTATTTGCGAAATTTATTGACACAGTTCCTTGGTATTTTATGATTTGCCAAAAAAATACATCATCTTAAGAGAACAGAAAAGCAAAAATCTGCGCATTTTATGCACTTTTACAGTGGACTCACTCAGGGATGCTGGAGAAGGGGGTGTGGGGGGTCAACGGCCCCTGATGCCTTTTGATAGGAGGAGCAAGGGGGCAAAGTGCCCTTTCATTTAAATGCCCTTGAAACCGGCCATTTGTCATAATCATATAGATTCATATGAAATTCTGAATGTAGTACCTAATTCATGACGACATTTCTCAAAACCTGTAAAATTATTCCTTATGCCAAAAGTTTGCAAATGTTCAGCATTCTTCTCACCAAGTGTAGAAGAGAAATATTTCGAATAGACAATGGCTCGAATAGTGAAAGCAATATCTGTGAAAGTATTAACAGAAATGGTATTAAACTTCTTTCAAATAGTTTCAAACTTCAACTGAGTGCCAGTTGAAATAAAAGAGAATCCACTATTTCCTAAACCATTATAAATTTCACGGGCTCTTTCCTCATGCCACATAACCTTGCTTATATCTCTCGTTATCAATTTGCTAAACCCTTTTTTCAAATGTGCCCAAATCTTTTTTGCAAACATATTCCATCCAACTTATTTACAATTTCTCTAGTTATAAGGATACATTAACCAGCAAATCTATATAGCTCAAATAAATTTATTGAATTCATTCTTCCAACATCCAACTTCTTTTCATAGCAGCTTTTTCAAGAGCTTGGTGATGCGCTGATAACGCTATAACAAAAACAATATAATTCATCCTCAAACAGTGCACTTTTATTTTGCATGTCAATCATCGAATTTTTTAATTTTTTATGTTGGTTATATATAATTGGTTAACTTTGAAACTGAACAATAGATGAATCAGAAGAGACCGGATTCGACAGTAGCTAAAGAAATCTGTCAAACAACATTAGCCAATGAATAAGCTTGTGAATGGAATCACACTCATTGATTGGTTAATTCTTGATTGAAAGATGGCTTTAGCCCCTTTAGTATCTGTCGACTGCCTTTAAGCTAAATCAAATCCATTATGCGAAATGCCCTTTTGATGACAGCACATTTATTGCTGAAAAGGTAACTCAGTATAAAGAAATGTATTACTAATTTCATCATCTTGTTAGGCCCGTCGTGTTTACGAACAAGGTGCACGAAAAGGAATATTTCTCTCTGCTTTGCAACGATCGCTGTATAACGCTGATACTCCGTTGACAGCCAGGCCCTGGTGGACGCATAAGGAAACAGGTTATTCAAAGCACCTTGCGTAAGTTTGTCCTATTTTACACCGAAAAGTCAGTCGTAGTTTTGTTATAAAGATTTAGACATGTTAATGCCTATATACACCTTTTTGTCCTCACCTCTCTGTACTTTTCGACAAGGCTACAGTGCTTAACATGAACTTGTAAGGCTCCAAGATAAGTCCAAAGCTAGCACTGATAAAGGCGGTAAATCTTCAAGGCAATTACCTTACAAATAAACAGCAGAAAATTGAGGTAGTAGTTCATTCAGTTCTTGGAAAGACCTAACATGTGGCCTTCAGCAGAGATCAGTTTTGGGCCCTCTATTGTTTAATATATACACTGTGCACTAATGATCTCTTACGTGTTATTCAGATCTTAGATATCTGCAATTATACAGATGATACTACTAAATATTTTTGCGACAAGAACCTAAATAACTTAACTCGTAAGCTTGCAAATGACTGTAACGTAGCCATAAAGTGGTTTGCTGACAACTTTATAATCTAAGATTTATGACAACAAGATAAATGTCATCCTCTGGTTCTTGGGCAGAAATATGATGGTCTAGCTACTGTAAAGATAGCAAATACTGATATCATTAGTAGCTCTAACGAGAAATAACTCGCAGTTGATATTGATAATGACCTCCTTTGACCACTGCGTCTCCTTTGATCCCCATATATGGATCAGAACAAATTAAAAAACTTGATGACAGCATTTATTACCAGTCAATTTCAGTACTGTACTTAAAACAAGTATGAGCGGATCTAAAACTTGTCAGCTTACAGATCAATTAATAGGCAACCAATCACGATAGATTTTTCTATTGCTACCAGACATTTCATACCATTATGTCCTTTGGATACACGTTGATTCTCTTAAATCTGAATGTTTCACAGCTTAACCAAAAGCTCAAAAAATACAGGAAAGGGCTTTTTAAGACCGGAACCGGTGGTAAGAAAGTGGTCTGCCTCAGTGAATGTTCGGAATTTTGACTTGAACACGGTAGAACATTCTATTGGAAGTTTAAAAATCAGTTCGATAGTGAAAGTCCGAGTTATCCCGGCTACAACTTAACGGGATAAACTGTATATAGTGAAATTTAAAGGGGCTCGGTCACATGTGAGGAACAATGTTGTTGTGTTGATGCTTGTGGATGGGGTGAATCCACCACAGCAACTGGAATGTGATTTGGTAGGACATCGCAGCCGATAGAGAATATTTTAACGTTTTTTGTTACTAAAATATCATTTTGTCATTGCTAAAGCCTCAAGGATCGATTTTATACGTATATTTGGACATCATTTTTATTAATTCGTCCATGAAAAAGATGCCGTTTGTCCACAGCGGGAAAACAAGAATCGAACGTCCTGAAGGGCTGTTTGGCCGAAGAGACAGCACAGAGACATCTGTGTGTGGAAGCCCAGGTTCACGAACAATAAGCAGACATCAAGATTTAACGGTCTGCCATTTTGTCAGACACTCCCCTTTGACAATTGGTAATCAAAAATTCCTCTTACAAGCAGACTGTCCCACACAAAATGTTTGTTAACGGTTACATGACCCAGCCGTCTACTTCTAGAAACATTTTTTCTGGCTTCTTTTTAAATGGTTACATTTCATTGGCTGCTGAGAAGTTCAATATTAATTTTCTTAACCAGGCAACAGGGGATTTTGTTACTTTCGTTTACATTATTTGATGACGCTCAGAGACACATGATTGATAAACCGTAAATCCTCGAATAAACCCCCGGGCGCTTATTTGCAAAAATGAATTTGTGGGTGGGGGCAGGAGGGGGGGAACTTATTTCAAGTATTTTCCTCAAAGGTCGACATAAAAACGACGTAATTTTCTTAATGAAATAGATTTAATAGCTATTGTCCTGTGGGGGCTTTTTGAAATAAGATATTGTTCTGCAACTTTGCTTCCCTCGTGGGGGCTTATTCGAGCGTGGGGGCTTATTCGAGGATTTACGGTACTGGCAAATGTTGTAAAATAAATTGGAAATACTGGAATCCATGTAAAGACCATTCCGTCCAGAGTTGAGAAGTAAAGCAGTTTTTTGTTGAAAAACAATTGTTTGTTTCAAAAATTACCAGTGTTTGCATCTTTGTTTCAGAGCTCTAGAAGCAAACTGGAAGACTATCAGAGACGAGGCAGTTGGCCTGTTAAACAAAAAAGAGCATGGAGGCTTTGAACAAGAGGCTGAAAAGCTACAAGATACTGGGGACTGGAAACAATTAACATTATTCGAAAGAGGAAGCCAAGTTTGGGCTGGATGCAAAAGAGCGCCAAAAACATGCGCTATCGTCAGCAAAATGAGTGAAGCGACAGGATGCAGTCGAGGCCAAGTGAGTTATCCCTATTGAAGCCGTTTACTGTAAACGCCGATTCAATCAAGCTTTTCATATAAATCCATTGCAACATTATGTTATGCTATGTTGTGCTCCGTGCTCTTTCATATGAAACTAGTTCTAATACGAACAGTTCAGTATTATGGGCACAGTTTTAACAGCGTTATGTTTAGTATTTCTTTCTATTCATCTAACATTCCTAAATTCTATTTTCTATATTTATTAGGGGCTTCAAATTGAATCTGCTTAATTGTTCTCAAATTCGTCCTGAGACTCATAAACTTGTAAAATCTTTCGTGGATGTCTCCTGTTTCGTAAGTAGGCATGCAGTGCAAAGTTTTGTGGTTTGCATTCGGCTTCTGTTACCGTTTCAGATAAAATTTTCCGTGATGTACCCTGGCACACATGTCTGGCCGCACACAGGTCCAACCAACTGTCGTCTCCGTGCCCATCTGGGACTAGTTATTCCCAAGAACGTTTTTATTCGAGCCGGCGATGAAACGAGGTGAGTCGTCAAAAATGCCGTTTGGCTCCATGTATTTGTATGATATGTTCGTAACAAAACTGTTATGTTGGATATGTTTGCAGCAAAAGTCATACAGCATTTTGTATTGAGGTTTAGAAAATGAGGAATACGAGGCAGGGTAAGACATTGAATAGTATAGTACATACAGAGTTTTCCTTTAAGCATTCAGTCAAGTTGGAATAACCAAGGTCTTTCTGGCTCTAGTCTCTTAACTTAGATTATGCCAAATAGAACCTAAGAGGTTATGGTGAAATTCTGAACCGGACCTAGGCGTCCATGTGCCTTTTCTTTCCTCCTATTACCCAGCCTCTACTGTATGAGCTGAAGATTTAAAATCAATGCTCCTAAAAAATCTTGTCCTTTAGCAATGGCATCGTATCCCACAACCATCCGAAAATTCAGCTGCTTTGTTCATATCGCTCTGCCTTTTACAAGATATATAGACGATTGTATTAACTTTGTCTGGTACATTTCCAGTTGATTCTTATCTGTATTAGCCAAACAATGCATAGGGCTCACCTAGCAGAGTTTTCATGACAAAACCTTGTCTTTTATTCATTTGCTTTGAGATCTGATCGCTATCCTACTTTGACAGGACCTGGCAAGCGGGCAAAGTGATTGTGTTTGATGACTCTTTCGAGCATGAAGTTTGGCACAATGGAACGTCAGTCAGGCTGATTCTCATAATCGACTTTTGGCACCCTGAATTGACTGCGCAGCAGAAAAGAACTCTTTCTCCAATCTGAAGTCGTTCTACATATATATTTATTGACAACTATAGGGCTCACTTTCCCCCTTTTTGCAAATCAAATTTTTAGTATCAAATGAATTAATGGGCAATACTTTATTCGATCGTTATGTGTGTCTGTAGTATATTGTCTCTAATAAATAACGTTTTTATTTCTCTTGTTCCATTTTTTCTAATTGACTCCTTTTTTGATTTTGTAATAAAAAGACACCTGCTAAGCATCATCGTTTCCTTTACGAAGTTGTGTTCTTTCCGATGTCTGACATAAAGCACCACCACTCAAGGGGCATTTCTTTCTATGAAAACATCGCACGCCTTCGAAAAACCTCTTATTTAAATGTTATGCAGAATCTCGTATTCTATTTAAAAAGAATTTCCCGCCACTTCCTGCACAACCTGTCAATAGCCCTGCGTTTAAACCGAGTAATTTCTGCAGATAAAGAATCACCCATCCAAATTCTTTTCACAGAGCGGAAACCATAAACCTCTTACAGCAATTTAAATGGTAGGCCAGTATAAAGAGCCAGTAGTTTCAGTGATTTGTATCTAAACAGCTTTTAAAATATGTTATCAGGTAAAGTATATGTCCCTCCTCCATATGTACACCACCGAGAGCGTCTTTTGGTTTGGTCATTTTGTAAAGCTGTAGCTATATAACTCTTGTTCATTTGAGTAAGCGGCAGCTCTCAGTTCGGAGAAGCTGAGAGTAAAGTCTTCATTACAAGCAAAAGAAACACCCCCTTTGCACAAAAAGAAACAAATTTAAACCAAAACAACCTTTTTTCTGCATCTAAAATCCTCTGCTGCTTAATATGTCTCATGTTATAAATAACTCTTATTTACAAACCTACATTAATTTTTCTGGTACGAAACAACAAACATCAAGTCAACACACAAAGATACAACAATTTAAAGTTTGCGTTAGTTAACCATATATACCCATATCTAAAATTTTTCTATCTTTCTCTAACTAAGAAGTAAGAACTCAAGGGGTTAGGGATATCAAGAACCCGGTTAGGGTGGAAGGGAGCTTTTCAAAAAAGGGTGATTATGCCAGATACTATTTGGATTTAGACCTTAAATTAGCCTGAATATACCGAAGCCTATGTTTGAGTTTCAAGTTTGTATGTGTTTCATGCTAATTGGTTCATGCTAATTGGTACTACAGGAATTACAGACCTAACTTACACGACAAGAGTAGAGGCATCGCCATGCAGGGAAAACGCTTGGTTTGTCTAACTACAGGCAGCTTGGTGAGCCCTTTAGTTCGGTAGCCCGACTGGCGCTTGGGGCGACTTGGCAAACGCTTAGGGCGTCTCGCTCGGCAAATGGTTAAGTTGGCTTGGCCAACATTACGAGAAGCTCAAAGAATGCTTGGGGTGTCTTGAAGAACGTTTGGGGAACCATGATGCACGCTGACAAAGACGTGGCGAACACTTGGGATGGATGGCTCGGATTGTCCTAGTTCAATTTAACTCACTCATTTTCAGCAACAAAATTTCACATCGGTATTAAGGCTGTTGTGCAGAAAAGAAACTCTCAGTCCTGGTTTAAAACCACTAAGATACTTTGGTTTAAAACCACTAAGGTATCATAGATAAAAATATCCGCATAATTTGGGCAAAAAAACCACGTAAAACAAACCAGCCTTAGTGATTTAACGAGTTTTGTCTGATTTTAGCATCTTAAGTTGAAATGGACACTAAGACCAAGTTTACACGAGAAGGGATCCGATCCGGATTGGATTCAAAAGAGTGCGCGTAGGCCTTGTGTTTACACGGGAACTGGTGGATCCGTATACATTTTGATCCGCTATCCGAACACTTTGGGATCGCCTTCAGAGGTGATCCAGTATGGATCCGATCCGGATTGGATTCAAAAGAGTGCGCGTAGGCCTTGTGTTTACACGGGAACTGGTGGATCCGTATACATTTTGATCCGCTATCCGAACAGTATGGATCCGACCTGGACTGGATCCCGTATAAACGGTTGGATCTGGTCTAGATCGGATCCGTTTACGTTTTATGCGAAAGTGAGACAGAATAATAGTCAATTCGAAGTACTCTGAATACATGTATTCCGTCAGCTTGGCGTCAGAAAACTAAACACGAAGTTGACTTACTACTGTGTTGAAATATTTGTACGATAAGATGAATCCAAAAGTCTTCAAAATATGTTTAGAGCATGTTTTATATTTTTAAATTTCGCTGTGAGTCTGTCTTTTGTGACAGCTCTTTCAGGTTGGATTGTGAGTTGCTTTCCTCTCCATTTAGTTTGGACTGTTGTTTCAATCTCAGTTTTCATGAAAAACGTCGGACACACACCAGTTTTCTGAAAAGCGCATGCGTGTGTCTTTAGATCTCATCTGTATCGGATCCCGTGTAAACGCCTGGGATCGGATCATTAAGTATCTCATGTAAACAGGGTTTTAAACTATGTGAAGGAAGTTTTTTCAATTATAAAGTTGCCACCACTGCGAATTTTTCTTTTTTTAGAAATGAGTGCATGCTAGGAATATCATGTTGGATGGGGCGACCAATTTTGGAACCCAGTCTAAAACATGCAAACCACAAATTTAGTCTAAAACAAATGAGCAATAAAATACGAAATTTAATAACCTCAACAAGATAAAAATTCAACCGCCAAAAGAATCATCAAAGTAAAGTATTAGCTCTTTGTTTATCTGTTAGAGAAAGGAACAGTAAAAATCGTGACAAAAGGACCACATCAATAATAAAAATCGACCCACTTAATTGGAATATGTACACACCTTAGAGATTTCAAAATTATCACGCAGCTGTTGGTAAGAAAGTCACATGACAGCTCCTCCACAACCAGCTCTGCAAATATTCATATGACTGACATGTCTCCAACGGTCTTCTTCCGGATCGTAAATTTCAACGCTACTCAGCCGATTTGCACCATCAAACCCCCCTAACATAACTATCTTGTTGTTTAGAACGCCAGCAGCAGGCCAAGCACGTGGAGTTATCATGGCTGATACTACAGTCCATTGATCAGTGACAGGATTATATCTTTCACAAAGAGAAAAGTAATGATCTGTACTTCGGTTCCGACCACCAACTGCGTATACATATCCGTTGACTGAAACTAAAACCAAACCAGATCTTGCTTTTTCCAATTCTGCCACAAAGCACCATTCATCTCTGTCTGGATCATATCGCTCAACTGAGGCTCTGTCGCAATGCATTCCACGGTCATAGCCACCAGCAGCATATATAAAGCCTAAAAGAACAGTAGACTGTAAAGTTATGTGTCCATTTTGTTTCCTTACACTTATCAACACAAAATTGTGGTTAACTTTCCAGCCTAAGCTGCAGAGACATTTCAAATGTAGAAAGTTTTTGAACCCCTAAAGTAGAGCCGACACGAGAAGGGATATATAGGGGAGCGGACATCATAATATTTCCGACCGTATACAGTTTTATAAATACTACGCATCCATATCTCTTTGTCAGTTCCCATTTGCTAGGTATAAGTCTCGTGACCCACTGTGCAACCAAATTTGCTATTTTTCAGATGCAGATAGATTTGCCCACGGTATAGTTGCTTTCTTGCTGAAGTGAAAGCATTTTTCAGTAAAATTCAAAAGGTCACAACTTAAAAAAGCTAAACAACGCTAAAAGCTAAAATTTTAACGACAGGCATTCAGATTTTCCGACAAACAGAATGCATATGCTATATATCTACAGTTATAAAGAATTGTTATTTGATACACTGTGTATCAATCATCATCATCATCATGTTTTTATAGTCAGGATTTTTCCATATTTCAGGGGGCTACTGACTTTCCTTCCACGATATGCTGTAGCTTCTCCATTTCACTCGGCTGTTTGCGTACTCAAAGGTCAATCCAACTTTATGACACTCCTTCGGTCTCCCTCTCCTTCTACTGCCTTCAGTCACCAATCTCAATGCCTGTTTCACACAATCTTCATAATCTCCTTGCTTAACAGTTTCAACAATTGTGTCCTCCAGTGCTAATCTTTCCATTGACTCTCTCCTATTTATTCTATCAGCTAACTCTACTTCACACATCTTTCAGACAATACGTCCTTCCTTTCATCTCGAAATACCTTTCTCAACTGATCGTACAAGCCACATTCTGATCCGTATGTCATAAAAGCTTCCAGGGGTACTTTTTCCCACAAAGCATAGAAGACATGGTGTTGAAGGCCTTCCAGCCTAGGCTTACTATCCTTGTCACAGCTAGTTCACAACCCCTGCTGCCATTTATGTTGTCACCAAGGTAGCAAAAATTTTGCATTCTCTCCAACTCACCCAGAATGTCATATGTTGCTGATTCCTGTTCCTCGTTTTAGGCCGTTCTTCTTCTGTACAAATAGAATGTATGCACATTCTATCTGTTACTCTCTTTACAGTAATACTGCATACATGAATACACCACATGGATCAGCCTTCGCCTCTACTGACACACCTTTTCAGATTCCACATTCTAAAATCTTTGTTTTTCAAAATTCACCTTTAACCTTTTCCCTCCAACTGTTCCATTGCTTCTGTCATTAGAACTAGATCATCTGCATACAGTAGTTCATTCAGCATTCTTTTCCAGCATTCTTTCTATAGCTTTCATACCATGCTCCAGCAACTTAATCCTGGATAGTTACCACACTCCATAACACTATTTTTTTATAGATAGCAACAAGTGTACTCAACCTCCAGTCTTGTGACATGTCCTCTTCATACAGAATTATATTTGTAATCTCCCTAGTTACTTGCAGTGAAGTGCTCTTTGATGATTCCAGTTGCTCCAGCAGCCCTACAATTTTTCGGCCTTGCTATCAAGGTTTTGTATTTGAAAATTCATAATTATCCTTCCATCTACTTTTAAAAATATTTGGGGAAGCTTTTTTCCCTGCCTTCTTGTTACATATTTAAAGCATAACATGACTGATGTATTCAAAACAAACTGTTTGAAAAAATTTCCAGAAATTCAAGTTACCAGGTCTGTATGATTTATGAAATTCTCCATTTTCTGAGATTTGACTGCTTCGTTAATGAGAAATTTAGATTTAAAGGATGCAATCAAATTGAAAAGAAGGCCCGAATCAGCTTGTAGCTATTTTTAAATGAAAATTTTTTTGTCTACTTCAAACAAATAAATAACATTCATGATGGAGACAATGAAACCGCGTTCACTTTCACTGCTTTTCCATGTGAATAAAGTTTTCTAGTAGCAGGATGCATAATTTAACTGAATAAAAATTTATATCAAGCAGTGTATAGTATGTTCCATTGGACCTTAAAGGTTTCCTTTTTTGTATGATTGGGATTGGAAAGATCAATTTTTCCTTTCCTTTTGAAAAAAATTCTATAAGTGTAGTTATTTCCTAAAATTAATGATATAACTTTCTTAAATGCCACCTAAATTTTATTACCATATCATTGAATCAAAAACCTTTCAACAACTGAAAGGTTTGGGGAATTATTTCGTTGCCCCAAAACCTTGCAAAGCCTCTCTGCCATTTTTACAAGTTTACTATGAAACTTAAATGTGGATTGAATTGTACCTTGTTTCATGCCTTTCCTGGAGACGCAGGCTAAAGCCGGAGCCCACGCAAACCCCATGCACAAAAATTTTGCGAGGGCTTTTTTCCACCCACACAATTGTTTATAACAACGCTCTCATTGAATTCTTTATTGTCAAGTACGAAATTTGTGCTATGAATACACTTATTTTTAAAAGAAACACGCTATAAGAAATGACAACTGGGCAATTGGAAAAATATTGAAAAAGCCTCAGAAATAATTTGTTTTCGTTCTTTGACTCTTCAACAAGGTGAAAGGTAAGCGGTTGGGATTTGTCGAAAACATAGAACCAATCATTCACCCTTTCTGAACTCTCTCGTTACTTTTGGTCCGCATTTCTGCTTCCCTTTATGCTTTAAGGTTTATGTATATGTTATTCACCGACTTTTATCAGATATCTCTTTTGTCATTTTAAGGAGTAGTAAAGTACACAAAACAACTGTCTTCTTAAGATAAATCATGTTTACAAGTAGACAGTAATATATTGTATATACTCAAAATATAAATAGATAAACAACAAATTCTGCAAGGGCTAAAAGCCCACACAAGCAAACCTTTTTTTAGCCAGCATGCTTTTTATTCTCAGAGAGGCCTACTTGTTTTCAACAGAATAACTTCTTATTAAGAGAATTGAGCGATTTGTAAGATAACCCAATTTTCAATCAAAATTAGCCTAAATAAGCTTATGAAGTGTATAAGGCGCACTGATTGGCCAATTGTTGATTGAGAGACATCTTAAGCCACTTTGTTATCGATTTATTGTTTTTAAGAAAAGAATTATCAATGAAGGCTTAAAAATTGCTAAAAGGGAAGAAATATTGACATTTTGTTATCAAAAGCAAAGATTGATCTCAAATTCTTGAAGAGTGTAAAAATTTAACCTTTTGAACAATCCAGGTAAGATTTTTATGCTTGTTTGATAATCAGCTCTCAATAAACAGATTTTCTTACAATCTGGTTCAATGCAAATTGAGTCAAGTTTTCATTAAGCAAAAAAGTAAAAAAGATTGTATTGACCACAGCTACGTATGCGACCTCTTGTTTGACATAAACTGATTAAATTAGAAGCTACGAAAACTTGTCAAGCAAAAAACTAGAAAATATCTTACCATCAGCAACAGCAACCCCAGCCCCTGATCTTTTGCGCTTCATTCCTCTGACCGGCTGCCATTTGTTTCTTAAAGAATCAAATTTCTCGACTGCATTGTAGCTACAAGAGCGGTCTTCTCCTCCAACAGCATACAAATTTCCATTGCAAACAGCAACAGACACAAAAGATCTCTGAATACCAATATCAGCTACTCTAAACCATTTTCTTTTAATTGGGTCAAAACACTCTACAACTCCAAGGTACATTGTATCTTCATGAGGATTATTTACAGCACATTCACCACCTGCAAATATAAGGCAACCAGCAACATTATTCAAACCTTTTTTGCTTTTATTAATTTTCAAAACTTGTAAATCAACAGGCTTTTATATTTAATTTAAAAAGCAGATTCTGGCTATTTATATTTCTAGAAAGCAAATATGGCCAACAGAGCTTGTTATGACTTCATTGTGAGGACCAATGGAAAGTTTTAATCCTTACCACACAAACAAATATTTGCTGAAGCCAACCGTGGTTCCCTCCTGAAATAAAGTTCAGTGTTCGAGAGAAGACAATTTACTTCCTTTAGCTGAGAAATATTAACTGTTCATTTTTTTTTAAAAAAAATAAAATGAGTTCCTCACCTACAGTATAAAGCAAACCATTTAGCGAAGCCGCACCAACAGCTGTGCGTGCAGAATTCATACTTGGCTCAATCAACCATTCATCTTCGTAAATGTCGTATCGCTCCAATGTGTTCAGCTGACACTCTACACTGTTCCTTCCGCCAATCGCGTAAACTGATGGAGGCAAAGCTCGTTTTCGAGTTAAATATTTTGGCAGATTCTCAGGCCTTTCGTTCATAACTTTCGCTAAAATCAACTGACATCTTGTGTTATTTTTTATATAATGAGATGAAAATACTTTTGATTCAAGAAATTCCAAGGAGAGTTGAGGAAACCTTATGCATTCTAGAACTTCAGGGATGTAATCCTTACGACTCTCGTAGTCTTCGTAAATCCACATTTCAAAGGCAACGTAAATGTCTTCCTCGGATCTTACTTGTAACTTATCACTTTTCAGCAATTCAATCAATTTCCTAAAAGTAAGTTGCAAAAACTCGTCACTTTTTCTAACTTCCATAAAATTTTGGTTGATGAATTCTCGCGCAGCCAGCTCTAACTCTACACAAGAATATAAGTCTGCGAATTGCCGTATACCGATACAATTTCCTGAGTCTAGCTGGCTTTTCAAAAAATTCGAGCACGCGTTTCTCAGAGGTGATATATTCAACATGCTGGCCCCGGCGAGAAGATGCTGAACGTTATCGATTGAAACGTCGATTGAGCCTGTGTATGCGAATTGGATCAAATCTTCCATAGTCCTCGCATCGATTCCACCGATTTCTACTTTCCTCTGACCACTTTCTAACATCCCATTTGTAAACATAGCCCTAAGGTACGGACTAACCCCAGCCAAGATTATCCTGTGTGCATGAAACTCTCGTCCTTCCACTATCAATGTTACGTCGCACAAATCCCGCGTCCTCTGCAATTGTTCCATCACTTTGAAGCAGTCAAAAGCATGACTGGATATTTGAAATGTTCTTCTACTTAAAACCATATTGATTCTCCGCGAATAATGATAACTTTTTACAAAATAACTTTCAGCTAAGATTTCTTTGTTTCTGTACCCCAGCCATGCCGCAACAACAGTACCGTAAACAACAAACGTCTGCGGCCTCTTTTTCAGGAAACATTATTGTCACGTGATTGAGTGTTGTCAGTATGGAGTGGTTTGATTGGTTATTTACGGCTCCTTCGTGATGCAAACAAAAGTCAAGTGAGGAAGGAAAGAAGTTCTTTTTCTGTAGGTTTCGAGTTCTGAAAAGGAATTTACGTTTTGGATACCTGTTTAGACAAATACACTCATTTTTCTAAAGAAACTGGCTATAAGAAACGAGTACTGGGCAGTCAGAAAAATAAAGAAACTTCATGTTACAAACTTCATTTGTAATAATAAGATAATTATATAGTTATTTACAGTTCATATAATTAATATTTTTACAATATATAGTTGCCTAGGGAGCTGAGAGGAATCGCAACACCCACAAAAACAAGCAAATTTTCCGACAAAAGCCCTCAAAATTTTGCTTTAAGCGACGACTTTGGGCGCTCGCCCCAAAACCCATGCAATTTCTGCCACATACATAGTTCAAGTAAGATTATCATTGTCCCATTCGAGCACGGGCCCCAAAATTTGCCCCTCCTAAGCCCTCTTTTAAGTCGCATGCTGTAGCCTTGCCGCTATCCTCTAACAAGTCCTACACTGTGCATTTTCTGTTTCATTTGTCAAAAATTCCTTATATAAATCCTTTCCAGGAATTAGGCCTGCGAGTGCATCAGCTGGTGACGTCACTGCCTGGAGAATAACAACACAAAAAGAGAGGTGTGTGTCTCGTTCTACTTATCTAGCGTGCACTAGCATATCGTGACCGTGACTATTTGGGCAAATTAGCGGATGGGAAGAAGAATTGTTTGGAAGACAATAGGTAGTCAAGTGACATGTCATATTTACCCTTTTCCTCCCAAAATTAATTTCGATTGATTTACCAAATTATTTTTCGAATCATCGAATGATATGCCGATTTTGATATGTTTTAAAGGGTGCTCAGCCGCTTAATAGCTTGTTCTTAGGGTGTTCTTGGAGTGTTCAGTCTTTTAGAATCGACGACAAGAATATACCTTCTACAGAATTCCTAAGCCACTAGCAATTGTTCAACATTTCTTAAATCGATCCCTAACCAGTGAAATTTACCAGCCTACCGCCTTTATAGTTTTTCTCGATGCATTAAATTTTTTACTCTTACTGGGTATATATAACTTCAAATTGAAATGAGAATTATAATATTTTGTTTAAAAACGTCAATAGGACATATGACTCGATAGCTCCTCACGAGTTTTTTTCGTGTGTCCTTCAGCAAAACAAAACTAATTTATCTTTTGTACTTAATTAACTAAATTTTTGAAATTGCTAATTCTTGTATTTCAACTTTGATTGTTTGGTATACTGAAATTAATTGTTGTTTTTGCTGATAAAAGATTTTGAGTTTGAGTTCAGTACTCGAAGCGAAAAAAAAGAAACTATTAAATCGTGATAAAACTGAGAACAAGGAAATTTTGTAAAATCCAAAAACATGATTGCCCTGCTGGCCTAGAACTTGAGACACAAAGGTTAAAAATGTACTTCTCACATCTAAATACATCATCAGAACGGAAGCGAATCTTTTGACGTGATAAAAAAGGTCACGAACATTTCATAACATCATTCATGACATCAAAATTAAGAAACCATGAGTATTGAAATTTCCAGAACATTAAGAAACTGGAGTACTCAACCTCAACATCAACCTTTCTTTATTATCAAAAACATGAATTTAATTGAGATGTTACTTCCCACTTGCGTCCTCATCTAAAGGATGCCCAAGAACTTAGCAAAACGTTTCCCATCAGATAACATACTTACAGTTGTAGAATGAAAAATTATTTTTTGTTATTATCAAGTAATGCCACTTATTAAAGTCTCGCCATTTCCTTACCGATCTAAGGTCTGCATTGACAAATTTCTATGTTTTATTCTATTCACGATAAATGTTTGGATCATTTAGATAAATAACAAAAAGAAAGGGACGCAGCACAGAGCCTTTCGGTACACCACAAGCAACTGGCTGGCAGTAGAAGGTTTGCATTTTTTTATCTGATAGACATGATCCAAGCCACTCAAAACTAGCACATCCACGAACTACCTAATATTCAAATCTTTATCGTAGGATCTACATGATTAACAGTGTCGAGTGCTTTTTGTCGTAAATGAAAATACCACAACCCGACTTATAATGTCAAGTGTACTTCTTACCTTACAGCTTCTGTCAAACTAGGCTTGGCGATTAGAGTGGTTTTCTTTAACTTTGAGTAGCTCAAGGCATCCATGAAGTCATCTATACTTAAAATTCTGAATATTTGATACATATAATTCAATATCAATTAGTCCTAATAAGTTGCCTAACATTTACCTTGAGTAATGGGGGTGCGGGAGTTTGTAGCGGCTCTGTTTTGGCCTGTTTAAGTAGCAAAATATTACCTAATAAATAGCCCTATTCTTTGTAATTTTGCTACTTAAATTGTGTCCATTTCATTATTTTTGCTAACTAAATAGGGTCCTAGACTCGAAAATCGTCTCGATTTTCAGCATCGTAGGCAACCATACCTTCTAATAAAAACGATGTTATCTTAATTATTTCAATATTTTATACACATCTAATTAATTATCATAATAAATTGTAAACCAAAACTGTTGTTGCTGAATTACATGAATTTGAATTTGTTTACGTTAATTTTTCCTTCTTATTCATTCAAATTCTCACATCGCAGCACAGGCTTCCTCTACCTCACTCTCATATCACACATTCACTAATCCCTACTGTTTACTTTATCCTTGCCACGCTATCCAATTTACTCATCACCTTCGGATCATTTGTTTTTCTCACATTATTCGTGTTCAGTTTATTAATACATTTCTGTATACAAGTATGTTAATTCGTAAGTAATTGAGGTCAGTTCGAATCAAGATATACGCAATACCACGCTTCTTCTCTAGCCTGCGTGCAGACTCTGTTGACAATTTCCGTGTCTGCACGCAGGCTACTCTTCTCTGGCTCCGTGTTCTCCACACGTTAAACAGTGCCGTCGGAACGAATTTCATATTGGGGGGGCTGCCCATTGTTTTCCTTCTAATTCAGAACACTGTTATAAAGGAAACATATTACAGTTTGACAATTATTGGGAGGGCTCCAGCATAAGAAATAAGCTATGGAAAATGAAGAAGAATCAAGAAACTTCAGAGCTCGAAGCTTCAGTTCATGCGGAGAAAAATCAATTGCGCTTTACGATATTGTTGTGTGCTATTTTGAAGTAAGATGACCCTGTATACAGCTTTAACTTCAAGGCATCATCTCAATTTAGTTTGCTTTTATGACTTGCTTCAAAAAAGACACTGAGCCTAAAGACCAAGACCGAGGTTATGATTTCCTGCCCGTAATGCATTTTGGGGTTTTTATGTGATATCTTTCAGTAGATTTCAAAAAAAGTTATAAACCATTTCAACTAAGGTGTTTTAAATTGGAGAAGCATTGGAAAGATTCCTCTCAGGGCTACAGCAGCTGAACGATTATACGCCTCTCGGTGGTAGCTGGGAGGAACATTCAATTGGGAATGTTGCATAACAGGGACTAAAGTCCTCCTCAGCTTTTTCGCAATAATAGGTTAGAAAATGTTTTGAAAGTTTACGCTAACGAACGCATTAGTAGCAGTTCTGCTGGGAACACGTTTTTGTTCTTTTTGATGGTGCTTTATTTTATGTGATCAAAGATAAATTTGTATTTCATCTGACTCAGTTTTGTATTTTTATGTTAATTGAAATCTTCTTTAAATCGTTATGTTTATGAATAAGGACAGAAAAAAGCTAATACTTTCTGAAAGGAGTGGTTTCCGGTGTTTCAAAGGGCGTAACCGTAAATAAATTTAGGGGCAATCCTGCTAGTCCCGTTCCAGCCACTCCCTTGTGGGCTGGTGCCAGTGTGACCTGATCTAGCGTAATATTAACATGATATTGGCCAAAAATCGTCATTTAGCATAAAATCTAGCATAATTTGGAATCTAGCATAACTCTGGCATAATTCTGATATTATTTAAAAGAAACAATGTTTCCATTGATCCATTGTCCATCGTTACCAAATGCATACACTTTACACCAGCATCAGTGGTTTCATTTTGGGAGTAAATTGTGACTTTCCGCCTTCAGGATATTGCCAGTTATTTTGAATGGTTGGCAGCCACATATTTTGTGGTTGGCAGCCAAATGCAGCCAGCTAAACGCAGTATACAAAAAAGCTAAATTTTTGCTAATTATTGGGAGTGTTACCGTAATCAAAATTTGCTTTGTAGGTTAAAAAAGTTTTCACTTGCTTTGATCTAAAACTGTCTGCTATCTTTTGCATTGTTTCATCATTCATCATTTGCAATTTTGAAATTACTATCTTGAAAAATTGAAATAATTTTTTGAATACTATCTGTGCAAAAATTTTTGTTTCCTTTGCATTTTCGCTGTTTTTTGCAACATGCTGCCAGAATTCAGCCAAATTTTGCTTCTTCAGCCAAATCAATATATGACGGCCAAGGGCTTTTGAGAAACTGCCAAAATGGAGAAATTTGGCCATCAAACCATGGATCTAAATTGCCTTTTTGTTTATGAAGAATGAGTACACTGGGTTGTCAAAAAGGCTAAATTGCAACTCTGGCCACTTGTGATATTTTGAGCATGCATTAGCCTCTTTCTCGAGCAGGGTTTCCTCGATTTGAAATCTAGCATAATTTTTGCAAATCTAGCACAATCTTATGAAAAATTTGGCATAATTCAAAAATTGAGATCTGATGCGTGGTTTCTGCATTACGAACAAGATGGGGGTAAAGATCATGCTTTCAAACTGGGCGAAAAGAGAATAAGAAGAAACAAGCACAATTTGTACATCAGTGAGAGAAGAGTTTATTTGCCATCTGTAACGAGGTTTTCGTTTGTAGTATCAAAACTTTTTGAAGAACAGATTTGATGACAAAGAATTTGATGGGCTGAATGCAGTTAAGAACTTTCTATAGGTAAACAAGACTTAAGAAAGCTTCACCCAGTATTTGTCCCGGACATCGCAGCAATCCCTAATTCTGTCAATGCAGAGAGGCTGATTCCCACCTACAACAAGATATAAGCAGGTGGGGAAAGCAGCATAGCTCCAGAAAACTTATCAAATAGATAAATATTGCAATTAATATGCTTGATCTCGCAAGTTTCGAGTTCCGAGAAAAGCTGCAAAGATATGGTTCCAAAAAATATCTAAGTCTGGGAAGCAAGGCTGATTTAAGGGAGTTTTTGAAGGAGAAAGGAAAAAAATAACTTTGACAGGGATCCGAACAAACCATGTAAAAGAGTTTCTTTTCGATAACTTTTTGCTGACATATTAAGACATCGCTATATGTAGCTAATCTTCTTATTAACCCAATCCATTTAATGTAAAGAATCAGCTTTTGCTACTTATATTTCATTCATTTAAGAATTTGCCCAATTAGGACATACTATTTGCATTATGATGGCAGTTTCTATATTTGCCAATCCCTATGATGCCAATCCCAGCATACTACCACGCCCAATTTTTATAAAAAATGTGGATCTGTAAAAATTTCTTATTTTAGGCCCTGAGTTCGCTAGCATCAAAGTATCCACTTATGTCTCTTCCATGCCCTAGCCTACACTGCAAACCCAACCTATTTTGAAAGATCTAAAAAGAGTAGGAGCACTAATCTATTTGAATATTACAATTGTATCTGTTCACTCGTGTTTGCGAAGTATTCGTTTATTATTGTTTCTTATTGCTAGTATTAGGTTAATGTGCCACCAGTTACAGCTATATTTAAATCGGTTCAATGAAAATATTTACCACCACAGCAGAATTTCGGTGACGTATATCATAACCTTTGTGACGTGCATACTGCTCAAAATTTATATCCACAAAACCACAGAGGCAATTGCAGAAGAGACTCGGAAATGTTGATGCTGCTAGAGCATAGAGAGGGATGGAAACCATGATCTTAAACGTCTAGGAGGGACAAGGCACTAAGAGGAAGAAGAAATTGGTACCGAAAGGAACATCCAATTCAAAGGGACTTCGATATAGATTTGTAGACAAAAGCTCTGTAGCAGAGTGGGGCTCAGTCACTCGTTGGATTGTCAATCATATATCACGCAGAGATCAACATTAAAACAAATATCAAAACAAATAAATAATAATCACGCATAGAAAAATATAAAAACGCTTTAGAAATCTGAAGATTTGATTAGGACATTTTACAAACATAAAACTTCGATATATTCCTCTTATTGGTCCAGTGTCAAGAGACAAATGGTAGAATAAATCAATTTCATAAAGCTTTGCATAATCGGCTAATGTATGGTAGCTCAATCATAAAGTCCCCGTTTCACTAAAGAGAGAAGAACGGAACTCTTTGGTTCCGTTCTTGTTTGGGCACGATACCCCTTTTTTCATCGCGTCTACACGGTAGCAAAAAGGAACGAAACCCAATTTGAGTCCGTTTACGCTTGAGTAAAAAGAACGGAACTTTCACGCAAAGAATGCGCAGTGGCGCGGCAATGACGTCTGGCATTTTAGGAAAGCCTCGCCCAACCCTAGATAAAGCCTCGTTTTCAATCGTAACCAAAAAGTTCCGTTACTGACTGTTTACACTAGAGAAAACAAGCACGACCTGTGAACAGAACCAAGGAGTTGCCCATTTTAACGAAACCAAAGAAGAACAGAACCCTTCCTAAGCTAGTACGGAACCAAGATGCCTAGTGTAAACGCAAGGCCTATCGTCGCAAAGAGTTCCGTTCTTTTTTCTGTAGTGTAAAGGGGGTCGAAATGACCTAAATATAATTTCATTACTTTGTGGTTTCGTTTCGGTCTTTTATAAATAACCGTTACAATATAGGTTTTATCTCATTATTATGATGCATACAGAGTTACCAAACCGAGGCTACAGTTAAGCGATAGCCTCGACTCAAAGATACCGTTGCATGCTCACGGCTTTGTATTTACTAAGAAAAATAACAGTAATTTAATGTTTGTTGCCTAAAGGATTATAATCTGTATAAATATAACATATGAGTTGACTAAATATGTAAAACGAGCAAGTAAGGACTATCATTCTGCCAAACATTGTTCTTTAAGTAAGGTTATCACGAAGTGTTTTCTGAAATAATATTGCAAATCTCCTTTTTAGCCTGCGTAGCAAACAGCAAACTGTCTTACTTCTATGAAAATCCATCTATAAGAAACAGCGAGGTGAATTTCTTGTAACTAGAGTCATCGTGCTACTTGAATAAATTGGAAGATTAAGATAGATGAAATGTTTTGTGCAATCAAGCACAGTTTTTTAACCTCACAAAAAGTGATGAAATCTGTTAAGGCAACAGGGAGAATTTATTTTTCCAAAGGCAATGAATTTTAATGATGCATGGATTTTGAACGGCCTATTTTACAAATGATGATTTTCTCTATATTATCTGAGTCATCAGGAAATAAAGAAACTGATATGGAAATTTCGAATATAAAAACACAAAGAACTTTAAGTAACTGGTTACCAACTTCAGAAACGATGTCTCTCTAAGATAAAAAATCTATAAAATGTTTACTGTGAAGATTGTATTACACCCTTTGATCAAATCCCCCTGAATAACGTCCCAGATTTAAGCCCTTCTTATGCATAAGCCTCTTAATGAAGCTCTTCGGAACGCGTACGAATATATTCTACAATAAATCTGTACACTATAGGTGTGGCCTATTGACAATTTCTTGAGTTGCAAACCACAAACCTATGCATTTGACAAGCACAGCAATAAATACAATATTCAGATTATAATTACCAAGACATTAACATTGCATAGGGGCATATACAGGGACTGACTAATCACTTCTGATATTTTTGAAGACATCAATGGAAAGGGATTTTTATGGGTACATTATTGAGATCTTGTTTAAAAAGCTCTCTAGATAGTCCAGTAACAGACACATCTTTATATATTCTTTGATTTCTTCTCTATTTAGCAACATTGCAAAGATCTTAGCAGAAAAAATTGTCTTTTCTCAAGCAAGGTATTCCAATAACCTGAGTCTAGAGAAAGAAAGATTATGCACAGACTTTATGGAGGAAAGAAGTAAAGAAACCTCCCTCTTTGTTTTTCATTGAGTCTTTATAAAGAGTAGGACCATTGCCGCACAAGATATTCATGAAATTCAAATAATTGACTACTGTACCTACATCTTTATTCGAATTCCCGGTACCTTTTTCTAAAATTAGAAATCGGATCTTTAAATAGAAGGGGATCCAATTTATGAGAAGATTTTCTTAATGTAACTCTTCCGAAAATTCGGACAAGCTCCCTGAAGCACGTTTGCTTCGTCTTAAAGCGCTCGGCTCTGCGTTTCGCATCATCGTGTGTCTTTTTCAAATCAAGGATTTCCTTTTCCCGTTCGCCTTCATCAAAATGGTGAGGGTGTGAAAGTATTATTGGCGGTTTCTTGTTCACATCTGACACCAGAAAATTCATCACCAAATCTTCACAGTTGCCATATAACGACATCATCTCCCATGCTTCTTTCGGCAAATTATTCGTATAAAGATGATTATAATACCTGCAATAAAAAGGTGAAAGACATGTTCATCAAGGCTTTGCAAATGCGTAAATTTATAGATTATAATAATATATAATAATAAATAATTTTTAATAAATAAGTTTGCGTACTAGATCTAAATCCAATAGCTAAGTAGCTAAGTGAGGCCAACTATCTATGAAGAATTAGTATAATATGAATATATGGAACAATTTTAAAAATGTTTAAGGTATAATATTCTAAATGAAACCTAACCAAGCAATAAATATTTTACATAACCTAGAGTCGAATTCTACAGGGTGTGCTCTTAATTATTGTTTTAAATGATGCCAATGATTGCGTCTCTCTTATAATGTAAGGTAGTGTTGGCCACAGCCTTTGACCTAAATATCTCACAGTTTCTATACCATAAGAAGTTGTCCTGGCTTTTGGAATGCAAAGATTATTTTTAGTTCGCAAATCATAATGTACATTTCTTGTTTCAAAAATTTCACTCATGAAACTAGGGTTCAGGTTATGTTTGGTTTGTATTTTTCTATTATCAAGTACTGTAGATTACGTTGGTGAGTGGATACTGCATTATCCAATGTTAGCAATGTTTCGTAGTCGACATAGCTGTGTTTACAAACAATGCTGGGTGCTCCTTCTTGGATGTTATTCACTAAGCATTCAGATATCTGTCTTTTTTCACTTTAGCGTTCAGAAGCGGAAACATATCATATGAAGGTCCTAACTGAATAAACGTCTCAAATATACAAATATATATTTTGCTTTCGTGTAAAGAACCGGACGGTTCTGAGCTCCTACTCCGAATTTCACGGTTAATGCGATCATCAGGCAACTGTACAGCTCTGCCTATACGGCATTGATCGCTTTATGACAGACCGGTAAACTTAGTTATCATTGAATAAACATTAACGTATTGATTGGGATCTTGGGCAACAGTTTTCTTCATTAAGAGAACTCTAAATAATTTTGATATAGCTACTGGCAAGGTGGAAGACTGGAAAACCTTTTTTGTGGAGGGGGCTGATATTGGGCCCTGCGGTTGCCAAGTTTCTATTCTTTGTGCATTTTGTCCTTAGGGTTCGTACACCTAATCTAATTACGACTCGTTTGCGGTGATTTGTAGCGCTATCTCCGTCTGAATTAAAATCGTACGATTAAACACGTGCAGAATTCATAATGAACTATTATGTATTCGAAGATAGCAAGAAAGAACGGAAAAATAACACAATAAAGAACTTTTTTACTGACACACCTTGGAGTCAATGGCGGCGCCAGCCACTAAGCTCTGGGGGGGACAAACCAAAAAAATTTAAGCCACGCCCTTTTAACCACCAGAAAACGCCCTTTTACCAACAGGGAACGCCAATCTTGTCCAAAGGGACCGCCTATGACTAACTTTTGTTTGAAATTGGCAGTTTGAAAATCATAGGATTTCATCACAAAAAGTACGGTGTCAAAATATTACCCCTCCCCCAAAATTTTCTCATCGAATTTAGACGAAATACAAAATCGATTCTGCTGAGAACTGGGGGGGGGGACGGGTCCCCCCAGTCCCTCCTGTGGCGCCGCTACTGCTTGGAGTATAAACGTATGGTACTGTGAGTTAGGGGAGAAAGGCGTATTGGTTTTCAACTACAGGATTGTATAGAACCACGAATTCAATAAATTTTGAATTCAATAACTTTCGAAATATCTTATCAAGAAAAAAAGTTTCCTTTCTATGCATGCTAGTAGCCCTTGTGCAGCCCTACTACGACGAACATGATTCTATTCAATGATGTGATGGAAACAGTCGGGGGACACCTTACACCAGAGCCTTAAAAAGAGTCGAGTCGAAAAGTCGAAAAGTGAAGTCGCTACTTCATTCTTTCACTGTGGGACTAGTACCCAGGGTGCAGGTGACAAAGCAACCAAATCTTCGTTTTGAGAGACGTACCTTTTAATTGACTAAAATTGCACTTAGCGACTGAAGAGTAGCCTGAAAATCACGACTATTTAAAATAAATATTTAAAATTCAGGCCTATTTAACTGTTGTGGTATGTCCTTATATAGACTTTAATCATCCAAGAAATGGAAAAAACAAGACAGGTGAACATTATGCATAGTAGCCTTTATCTCAGCTGAAAGGTACCTTCAAGAAGTCTTTTATAAGAAACACTGCTGCATTGACGAAATTTTTATTCCCAAATATCATATCAAGCAAGCGAAGCTGACTATCTAGTTGATAAAAAGCAAAACCAAATACCTATGGTACACTGCAGCATTCATCAAAACCATCGAATATGTATTTGATTTCTTTGATGTAAACATCCATGAATTTGATATGGGGTCCCAGTAATGGTCACGAGGCGTAAAGCCAACTATTTGATCTGGGAATGATCGCCATTGTCGAAATGCAAAGTTGATCTGGAAAAATGCGAAAAAAATTGATAATATTACCGATTGACAAAGAAGTAGAGATAGAAGAAAGCAAAAACAATGAGAAAGACAAAACTTTGCAGTTGATAACAAGCCCTATTTAACCGAAGGGGATGTAAAGTACATAATACACAACCACTCTACAAAGACCCGATTACTTATGAAGGAAGATAAATAAAACCTTTTTTTAATTTACTGATCTCAAATTTTTACCTCGAAAGAATTCTTCTCAACAAAATGGAAATTTATATTTATGGGAATAGCCAAAATTTCTCAGATAGTCAGAGTAGGACTGTTGGACACTAGCTAATCTGTGAATGGCAAATTGCTAAAGAAGAGCATGAATTTTGAGGGAAAGTTCTGATTGTGAAAATGGAGATGGACAAAGTGATTGCTACAAAGTAATAGCTTGTATCCCCTTGATATTGTGTAAATTCAGTTAAATATTTACCTTGTCAAATAGAACATACATACAATACACTGTTTTCAAGGCATTCCTTTCCTAAAAGGGTCTAGTGAACATGTAATCAATATATTCAGTAGTAGTTCTGGGTAGGTTCTGAACTAGGATTTTATTTACTCTTTACCAAGAAAGATCTTATTCCTCTTGCTAAATCATCTTATTCTGAAATTCAGGTTTTACTGTCAGATTCTGTAACGCCTTTTTAGAAATCCAGTCACATAATAGACTTATAACAGATTTGGAAGAAATCTAAGCTCCTTTTATAACATTGAAAGGTCTAAAGCCTTTACAACCTATCAGTTAGGCCAATAATGTGCTTTTACAAAAAACAAATCAATTTGCAACTATGTTTGGTCCAACACAAAAGAATGAAAAAATCATCTGTACAGAAATACATTTACCGCAGAAGTTTGAATAATAACATCATCATTGAATGTAAATATAGCATCTGTTTCTATAAGGTTGCTGTCAAGGAACCGTGCACTCAGTATCTACAAAATACAATAAGATTAGACACCACCTTGAGAAAAGTAAAAAACACAGGAAGACATTTCAAGATGAAATGTTGTAAAAATTTTAAAACGCACAAAGTTCTCTTTTTGCAGTACCAGAACAGGCATAGCTTCATGGGACAGTAAAACTGAAACTTAAATTAAAAATGGCCTAGATAACACTTTCAAGTTTTTATAAATAGCAAAAAACATGAAAGCTGCAATCTAAAAAGAGACAAAAAGACCAGTTTTTTATGTACTTCACCTGAAAGATAATAAACAAGTTGTTTTCTTGATAAAATTAATTCATGTATTGGTAAGGGTCTGTAATTTATATTCAATTCAACAGCAACATCTTGTCAAGAGAAGGCTAATTTGGTACAATAATTTGAACAAATTTAGTTTGGTTTCAGTTTAAAGTGGTTGCCCTCCTTGTAAAACTACCATTAAATGGCTATTAAATAATCAAAAATATTTCAAAGAACCTTTTGTTTTGGATAAATGACTCTTAAAGACACCTTTGTTGCAGGCCAACTTGATTTTTCAGGTATGCGAACTGGAGCAAGCCAAATGACAAGAATCTGTAAAAAATTTCAAATCTTAAACTACAGGAAATTGATATAGTGTCACATTCAAGCTCCAAAAGTCTAAAATTGCTCTTCTAATTTAAAAAAGACTTGCACAAGCAAAGAATGATGTAAACATTGTTGATTTGAATAAAAAGGACTCAAAAAAGACAAGGAAAACTTGGTGTATGGGTATACCAAACAGTAGAAAACAGAGAAATAAAAACTGACCTAAACCCGCAAGTTTTATTATACAGACAGACAATTATTCAGGCTATAAGAATTTCTTATATTCGTATAGTTACTATGCAGTGTAACATAGAAAACCAGGAATCCTGCCCAAAATAAAATCTAAAAAGAAGATGTGATAAATAAATTTATTGACACAGCAGCCATGCTAAAATGGATTTGATTCTGACCAGATGGTGATAGTGGTGTGATGGAAAAAAACTATCAAATTCACTATTGGAATGCTATTAATGATAAGAGTAAGCAAATCAATAAGCTGCCCCGCTTTTGGTAATTTTTTCTTAACCTTCAGGACTGTCAGCTATTTAACATAAAACATAAACTTATGTAAATAGTTTGATTGCAAAACCAAAGATGACAACATAAATACTTGTAATCCCTTCATAACGTACTTGGTTACAACATACTTTCAGAGTTAACATACTGGTATACTTAGTCCCAGCAAAAGGTCTGGACGTAACATTAAAAAAGCACCCCTCTTATAACATACTCCTTTATAACATACTTTTGGTTATAGCATACTTCTTCTTTGACCCTTCTAATGAAATTCCATTTAATACAACATACTTCCTGTGTCTTATTTATTAAAAACATAATTTACTAATTTTTTTGTCAAGGAGCTATCCGACATAGGAATAAGTGATGCCTTGACCACCCTTGCAATTGTTTGATATTGTTTTATTGTTTCCTTAATCAAATCAAGTGCCGTCCAAGTTCCAAAATGATTTTTCAAATTTTCAGATTTGCTTAATGCCAATGAAACATTGAAGATGTTGGGCAAACATGACACAGCACTCAACAACATTTGGATGAAAAACGATATTCAGAAATGCTTTACAGCTTTCTTCTAACTATAAAGCACACAAAAATTGAGTTGAAAGTGTGGTTTTTAAATAGTTGCATTTTTTACAACTTGGTTTCTAGTTTATTTATACTTATCCCCGTTACAACGTATTTCAGATATAATGTACTTAATCCACCCATCCCTTAACATCCGTTATAACTGGATTATACTGTATCTACAAAATACAAAATTACCTGGTGAACATATTCTGACAGGTTTATTTTCTTTATAAGTTTAAAAAGCTTCCCAGACCTTGTCCTTTCTACCGCAGCTACAAGAATGATGGCAGTGAACTTTTCGAGAGGCTTGATTCCAAATAAATCATAATAAAATGGAAAATGGACAAGCTGGTTTGAGAATCTGGTGTGGACACTCAATGCTCCAGGTGGATGATTCCACATATGATATGTGTGAGCATTGTGAGGTTCAACATGATCATGAACAATCTAAAACAAAAAAGCGAAACATGCTTTTAAAGATAAGGAATGGGTGAGTCATTAAGATACAGTAATAAAAAATTTTGAAATATAAAATTGCAGGGAAATTTTACATCAAAGAATATCACTTGCTACAGACAATCAATCTCAAGAAACAAGGGTCTCTAGTGAAAAATGTTCATAAATTCCAAATTTTTGCATGTTGGTGTGGATGCATAAACAAGCCTTAAAACCTAATGATTTGTTTGTGAGAAAACTGTAATAAAAGGCAAGGCACAAGGGCATTCAAAAATTTGCAGAAGGATCATTAAGCTAATTCGCATCTTTATAATATCAAGGCACTATTTTAAATTTAAATTGTCAAATTCAAATTCATGTCAAATTCAAATTTTAAATTTAAATTCAATGTCACATCTTTTATTGTAAGGCAATCTAGATAAATAAGAAGGAACTCAGGGTTTTCTGTATATTAAAATAAATCATAATTTGGTAAAATAGACACAATTTGTACATGCCTTGATTGTCGTACTGACAATTTGATGAATTGAGGAGAAGTAGGCAAAATACAAAAACAGGCATTGCTGTCTCATGCTGAGAATCTTTTCATAACTGAACGACCTCAAGATGCTTGGAACTTGCAGCAGTGATTTTTCATTTATGCAAATAGCAGCTCTGCTCCAATCTATCGCAGATGAAAAGGGGAGCTCCCAGCCATCACTCATGACAACGGGAATGCAACCAGCTTGAAGAGACTCCAGAAAGCGAAATGAACCTAATCTTCTACCTCTTGGCACCAAACAGAAAGTGGCATTATATAAAAGTTCTTGGTAGTCATACCTGAAACCAATAAAATATTTATTGAAATAGTGGAACAAAATCATATCCAAAAGTAATAGGTTGATTGGTATAGTGGAATAAAAGTGGATCAAATTAAAAGATTGATTGATATGGTGGGTTTTGACTAGACATTCACTATTATCATGATTTGATTCATAGCATTATTGATTGACACTTTAAGTTAAGCCTTGCTAAGTCATGCTGTGACCACGCTTTACTACTCTTACACTAGATATGTAATGTGGCCTAGTATTATATCTTGAACATATAAGTTGTTCTGTTATGTTCGTTCAACTGTAGTTTACCTTTCAAGATACTCTTTGTAGCAGTCTAATAGATTTTTCATTTCCAGAAGCATATTTCGTGAAAGCAATATATCTGTCAGCTGTCAGCGAAGCTTTATTGGTGCAGAAAATTCAAGTTCCAATAGAAATTTGAATGGGGTCCAGCAAACTCTTATCAATAAATTTGCATTAATATGTTAACATATAAACTAGCTAACATCCCTGAGTTACCATGTCTAGAGCAAAGGTGGGAACAATTTTACCTACAGGCAAGAGAGGACAATTCAAATAAAAAGGTGGTCCCCAGTGGGAGACCAGCAGCTCCTTAATTGGTATCCAGCCTATGGTCTGTGGTCTCCAAAAACAAAGTCTGGCGACAGGGGTGGACATTTCGGGGGTACCAGGTATTTTGATGTAGTTGCGTGATCAGCATGTTTACAATACATGAATTCGTGTAACAAATTGTTTTTCGTGTTCGTGTAACAATCCTTAATGTCCTGTAAATTTACATTACTCATGGCATAATTGTGTGAAAATGATTGCTGCAAGGAAATTTTGAACTTGAGTGTTTAGCGGAAAGTTTTGGTTTCCAGTACAAGATCAGATAAATGTCTCCAGTATTAAGAGATTACAATGCCAAAGGCTCTGTCAACAAAAAGCTACATGCAATATATTGTCATGTTCGAAGGTCTCTTAGTAGAAAGGATACCTCCTACCCGCCATTTCCAGTAAAAATTTGGTTGTCTGGTGGTTACACTGTATAATGATAAGCAAACATGAAAGCAGGCATTGGCCTGTTCTCGTTTTCATTATAGGTTTGGTGCGCACACGTTGTAATTCAGACAATTGTAAAATTTCTAATTAAAGTGAATTTTTTCAGGAAAGTTCCAAATTGTTCAAGTTTGCTCACCCTATCCTTGGGCAAAAGTGATATCTGATGCAAATGTGGCATACAGCAAGTCATATTCCCTGTCTAGATTTGCTATGTGCACCCCTGGTGCCTTGTTATCTGTGTTATGCCACCAGACTAATTTCTCTTTGGTGTGTTATTTATAAAATACCATGCTAAAGGCCAGTGTGCAAAGTATGACAGTTCTGATTGAGATATCATACATGCACAATGATTTCAGGCACATTTTCCATGTGCCAGCCTACGTACATCATTTGCAAATTCAGTGCACAGTGTCAGATTTTGGCATGCAGATCTACACTGACCTCATGCGTTCATTTTTCATACACTGCAGATTATGCTATAGGCAAGTTATGATAGCAATGGGATCCAAAATACTGGCAAGAATCTCAGTTTTGGCAGTAACTGCTGGGTGACAAGATGCCCTATCACAAGATGCTGTTGGACCACTGAATAAATAAAGAAACAATTAATAAATAAAAATAATGTCTAAAATAAAAAACTGAATAGAACTAGAACTTATACCTTTCATAAAGCTTATTGTCCCTAAAGCAATGTGTATCGGCAAAATCCTGCCAGTTCTTGCCATGTTTACATGTAGTCAGCAGGATTATATCCTTGTCATTATGCAGAAGGTGTAACATATCCCTTACTTCACTGCCAATACCAAAGAGATATCTTTTTCCTTTAAAAGCCAATCTGTATTTTCTCTCAATTGGAAATAAACAATCTTCACAACCATAAGTTCTTGGGATTTGAGGGTGCTGTTTATTGAACAGTGGCAAGCTGACATCGAACCCCATTCTACGCCTTTCCTGTGAAATCGATGCTTTAGCGATCATTGCTTCACCGTAGTCAAAGCCTAGGCTCTCATTGTAGTCAGGCCAAGTGCCAGAAAACAAATTAAATATCATAAAGTTTTTACCATTCCTATTCCATATACCACGTTGTATCATCCTTCTCTCTACTTTCCGAACAAAGTCTTTACTCAGCCTGTCACGATCAATAGTGTCAGTAGTCGGCACATACAAGCAAGCATCTGAAGAATCTGGAGTGTAATACATGTTTTGGCGAATGGACATAAGCAATTTTACGTAGACAGGGGATCGGATTCTCTCTCTCAGATCCTGGGGAGTGGGGTTGGCGGAGAAGACACGAAACCCCGATCTACAAGAAGATAAATCGAAGCACGATGAAAAGCGGCATTGCAATTGTTCACTAGTAATTTTAACTTCATCTTTGATACCAAAGGAAAGAAACTCATTCAGTTGTACTTCTTGTGCGTTGTCGCTATCAACTGCTGCCTCCAAAAGGAAAACAGTCCTTTCCAATGTTCCTCTTTGAAAAAGGCCTTTCGTAATATTGAACAAAGAATTTACAATAATAAAAAACAGAGCGGTCACGACCAATAAAAACAGCCCCCATGCCTTTCTCAGATTGGTTCTTCTTCTTGATTGCATTTATCTACGAGAGGAATCATGTGTGCTTGCCTATATAATAAAATTTCCAGGCAATTTCATTCCCTCACATGCCTTCAAAAGCTTTCGAGTTCGATTACAACACTAGAACTCTTCTTACAATCGTGCGCTGCGCAGCACTACGATGTACCGGAAGTTGAGCTTTTGTCAAAAACTACAGGTTATGTCAATATGGGTGGGAAGGGTAGGGACGCCTGCTCTGGAGGGCTGCACTGCAGAGGCATCTGCCCCTCCTGCTATCACCCAGGAGGAGATAGAGGGGGCAAGCAGTGCCCTTAAATTCACTCCTGAGTAAATAATATAGAATCTTGTAGATAATTGATGGCTAGTTTAGCCACTCTCATTATGTTAGTTTCCATTAGAAATTAAAGAAAATGAAAAAATCTTCCTCTTTCCTGTCTTTGATAACGAAAAGTTCTTTTTCTGAAAACATTAATAAATTTCAAAAACCAACAGTGTCTTATAAGATACTGAAAATTTTGTCAGAACGAGGATGTTAAACTTATTTTATGCTTTTATATAAAAACACGCTGAAGAAAACAATTATTTGATTTACATTTTATGCTTGTGATTATTATTTTCCTTTTTGCATTCTCAATGATTCTGCAACCATGGAGAATTAAGTCTAAGTGGACAATCAAAGTCTTCCAGCCAGCCCGTTTATAATTGCCATGATTTTCGTAAAACCAAAAAAATCCGATTGATGACAAGGCCATTTAACACCCACTTTCATAGAGGATTTTGTCAACAATATGCATATGTTTTGAGCTTTTGATTACAAAGATCACAGCTGCATGGGTGGACAATATTTCATTTTTGCATCCCCCACCTCTCACTAATAATCGATTATATTAGAGAAAAATAGTCTTCTACATGTCCTCAGCACAAACGCTGCCCCTTCTGCTTAATTTTGGGCAGGCATCCCTGGGGAAGGGGTCAAACACCTTTGTTAAAATATCAGACAAACACCTCAATGTTTGCTGAGCAACAATATTAATGAGATTATATTTTCTGAGCTTTAAAGTTAATTTAAAATTAAATTTTTTGTCAAAAATTTTAAATTCTCCATCATGAAAACATCGTAAGAAACTTTCGTGCTTTTAACATTTTGATAAAAACGAGAATTTTCGATGAAATTCTAGCCTAGTGTAAAACTATAAGGTTTTACAGATGAACGTAGACGAAAGAAGGACAACAAAATATGTACCAAAGTTTTCTTTGATTATCAAACGACTGCGGTTTCAACGAAGCTTCCAATAACTAAACGACTTTCATTTAAAGGCAACTTTAAATGCGACTATAAGCGACTTCGACTGAACGATACGACTCGACTTAATCTCACGGCTTCACATAAGGACTGAATTCACAAACAAGGGCACAGCATAAAAATCACATGACAACACACCTTAATTAGGATAACAAAATAATTACTTCAAACAACATAGGACTGATGACAACAATAGTGGCGATGGAATGATGCAATAACACGGAATGTTGATGGCAAGGTGACAAACAACGGAACTATCAAGAACATCAAAAGAACAGGCAACTGAATATCACGAAACTAAATAAAACATAAAACTTATTGCATAACACTAGTCATTATTCTTTATCAACTTATAAATTTCACTATTTTTCAGACTTGATGTACTTGTAAAGTCCATTCTTATAAAAAGTAGACATTGAGAAAATTTACCATGAAAAATTTTCATTTTTTCATAACGGAATGGAGATGAGAGAACTTTTCTTCTCGAATTCTTTACCTGTCCCAATTTTCTATTAAGCTCTGGGATTCAGGGTTGTTTCAGTAGCACGTGATACTCAAAGTAAAATAAGTTTTAATTTGCTTAATAGAAAATAGAAAATCTGCTTATAAAAATATAATGTTATCCAACAATTAAAGAAGATAGTAAAAGTACTAAGAGCTAAATAGCTAAAAGAGCTTAAAGACTTAAAAATATCTGGATAAATTTAAAATCTTGGTTATCGTTTTTGAAGTCTTTTGCTCCTCAACCGTGTCCATAACAGCAACCATAAATTGCTTGTCGGTGCCATGTCCCACTGCACACTTATATCAATTCACTCTGCGGACCCTGAGAGAGACATTTAAGAAGTATAGCGATTCACGAAACATTGAATTTTTGACCCATCTGGACCAGGGCCGTCGCTAATCACTTTCACTTAGGGGGGTGCCAGTCACAAATTTGCCGATAAAATAGGGCGTGGCCAAAGGTATTTCAATTTTGGGTGTGGTATTTTGACGCAATTGATTTTGTTTATCAAAGAGTATGTTCTCATTAGTCAATCATCGCTTCAATTTTCGAGTGACTGTGGGTACTTAGTTTGCATGAGTAGATCTTACTAATAGGACTGCCAAGAGGTTTCGAAGGCCTTGAAGGAAACCCGAAAGACGGGGCCCCTGCGAGCGGAGCGAGCAGAAATTTCTTGCGACCACGCCCTTTAGATTGTCTTAAAATGCATTTCAGAATATTTCTTGCAGTCATTTCTTGCAATCGTTTAAAACTTTTAACTATTTTTAGGCATACTTCTTCTACGTTTCATTGATTTCATTCTTAAAATGGAGTTCATTACTACTTGACGCCCCATCAACCTCAAGGCCTTGAGGCACTTTGCCCCCTTGCTACCCTCAGCAGCCCTGCTTACAGTGGCTTCCAGTACTTCCAGGATCAACGTTCAGAGTTTTTCAATAAACTTTGTCCCCAAACTTTAGGTAGAAATTAGGTCGCCCTGGATATTGGACATTAGATTCTAGACTCCGGCTGCCGACAGGGAGTCATTTGAAATTTTTGGTGGACATTTGCCCCTTGTGACACCCATAACGCCATCTGTACCTATTTTGAATTGCTGAGGGTTTTTGGGTGATACTTCTTCGGACTTATCCTCATCTTATCCAAACTTTTTGCTAAAGCTATCGCATTGAGAACTTCGAAAGCAAAACCCGACAAAACGCTACTTTTAGAAAATTTGCCGACAAGAATTGTCAAGGGGGGTGCCGCACCCCCCGCACCCCCCCCGCTAGTGACGGCCCTGATCTGGACGAACACTTGGAAATGCATCCAAATGTGCAAACTCGTGAAAGCTTGAAGGGCATAGTTCTGGTATATATTCAAGCAATAGGAACCTTGGAGCGTTGAATGAGACGATCCGATTCGTGGAGCTTTTAATTATGGGTGAAGAAGGTCAAAAAATGGAAACTGTTGCCTCTTTTGCAGCGCCTCGGATTATAAACGTTATTACTGTAATATGTCAGCAAAGTTTAGAAATCCGACCCTCTGCAGAGAATTGTATCAAGATAAAATTTATCTTGATTGTAGGGATTCAAGATCTTTCGATTTAATTGGACAGACAGACAGCATTTCTATAATTGAAAGTAATTTGTAGAGTGTTATATAAACCGATCTGTATAGTGGTTGTATACAACTTCGCCGTAATTCAATGGGAAGTTGCGAAGGAGTTCTCTGTCCCATTCCCCTGTACATCGGCCTAACGTTCTTTCGTTTGAGCGTGGACCGCACAGCTAGTTGGGAGCGTGCGAAATAAACGCTACATAAATGTCCAACATTTTATTTCCAGTGTTTTCAGCCAAGGCTTCTCTTGAGCAGTTTCACGATAAGTAAGTATTCAAAGCTTGAGATCGGCTATTTTGCTGCCATTATTCAAACCGGCCAGACGTTAGAACGCATGGCGTGATTGAAACGCGAAACGATTGTTTGTTGGGCATGCTTTACTAAAAGAGAACGGTTTATGTTAAGCACACACTATAGCCTAACGTGTCAAGAAAATTTTATACCGCAAAATGCCATAGATATAATCAACTTTTGAATTGCCCTGCAGCCATTAAATGATGTTTTTTGACCATCGAACAATGGTATGCATTATTCATAAACTTTGGCCTAAAGAGCAAGAAAATTTATGTCCTAGATGGTGATGGCAAGAAAAGGGATTAGTGGCCTGTTTTTAATGCGAATTGTTGTAAAATGTATGTTACTTTTGCATAGACGGAGGGAAAATTCAATCAAGACAATTTGGTTAACTGACATAAGAGTGAAGTGATACACCAGTGACTAGAAAACCCTCTGTAACTTGATGCATCATGTTATTATGTTCTCAACAATTATGTATTTGTATTTCAGAATTAGAGATCTAAGTGACCTGAAAGAACAACCTACAGTGAGGTGGGTAGATGAATACTAACCTAAAGCAAATTTAGTTAAATCAATAAAAAACAAGTTGAATTAAAAGGAACTGATGTAAATTGAATTAGTGTATTTTTTGTTAGTTTGAAACCGTCTGAAACAGTAAAACATGCTGTTCGTTCCTGTTTGACATGAAACACTAACAAGCTGCATTTACATATTGAAAAAAACAAATACCATGTCAAGTCACTTAGTAACTTTCATAGTTTTCTTCCTTGGCATGTGAAATTAGCAAATAAGAGACACCGCCATGGGACAAGAATGAACAACAATAAATACACATAAATTAGTGAAGGCTTATATTTCGCGCTGGCATACGGGCCTTCATCAAAGCAAAAGTGACTTTTGTCGTGTTTCTTATTTCCATCAATTTTTCGCCACAAGAACTCCTTGAAGTCCATGGAGCAGACTGCTATTGTGACCTTTTCTTTATTCACACATGTGAAAATTAGCCTGGTTTTAAGGAAATTTAAGGTAATGATTATTTAAACACCTGGCTAAAAGAAGCATCATGGTGCGAGGATGGCTCAGTTGTTAGAGGCGTTGACTACAGACCCAAGGGTCCGTGGTTCGAGTCCCTGGCATGACCAAACTTTTGTGCAGAGTGAGTAGAGTCACCAGCTCTCTGTAATTCCAGGCTTAGGAATCTTGAGTTGTGGTCACATTGAGAGGAAGGACCAGGACACTGCTAGATAAGCATGAGCTTCTCAGTGTCCTAACAACTCTTCAGATGCTAAGTAGAAACAAATACAAAATACAAACATGTTTTTATTTAAGATCTGCACTTGTTATTTGTTTTTGTAATTTAAATAGAAATTTTGACCAAGTTATTTCTTGCCGCTTTCTAAAAAAGCGATTTACTGTATTTAAAGCTCTGTTATTCTTAAAATCAAAAGATATTTGTTTGGCCTTCCTGAAAACAGAATACCCTCCCCAAAAAACTAGGTGTTAAAGCTTAATAATATGAAAATGCAAAGTAGTTTGCAAACAAAAGTGGGAAAATATAAGTATTTTTTTAACATCCAGTTATTTTTCTAATTAGAAATGAGGTGCAAATTTGTTTGTTTCCATTCCTAGCACATTCATCAAGTCTCAACTTGGAAATCATGAGGTGAAACGATGTGTGATTGGGCCAAACCATGTTGCATTCCTGTTAGATGTAGGTATTTGCACAAAATGTTTACACAACAGCTAATATTATATTTGCAAGTCCTTTCATTTTGTTGCTCTTTTCAAAGAAGAAAAGAATGTTCACAGAGAGCAAAAGCTTTTAATTTAGTATGAACACATCTTGTTGGCAGTCTTGTTTTTACTGAACATTCAAATTCCAGAACATTCCTCTTGATTTAACATGTGTACACTTTATTTACTGACTGGTCAGAGGGCTACAGGGGCTTTAGCCCCCCAAAAATTTTCAAAAATGTATATATATATATGTATATACATAAAAACCATACAAAAAATCACCTTGCTCTCAGTTTTTAGCATGTTTAGCCCCCCTCCAAAAATGTTTTAGCCCCCTCAATTAGTAATATGCTTTGTGGTCCTTTTATTTATGTATATATAAGATAAGTTTTCAAAAACATTTCCGCCATCATCATTATTTATGAAGGCTCAGTACTTTGATTTAAGATTTTTTTTGTATAAGTAGATGCCATCATATGGTTTACTAAAGCTAGTCACCAATAGGCATGGAAAGTCATACGCATGCCAGTCTCGTCTCTGGCTCCATGTTCTTCACTTATTTAATGGAACTTTGGGTTTACAAACACCACATAATGAATGGGTGAAGTTTATTGAGAGCTGCAAAATAATGTTCTTAAATAAACTCAGGCTTTGTTGATCATTAGGAGAGCTTTGTAAGCAGAGATCATTTTTAAATTAATTGAGATTTTTATATATTTTATAGGACCATAGAGTATGTAGGCTGCAGTTTGCAGTCAATTCAGAGAAATTCGACCAGACATCTAAAGACCCTGGGTAAGTTGACAGTAGAGCCAAGGAAAAAAGTGAATCATTTTTTAATTATGTATATACTATTTTGGCTGTGTTTATTCAATGTAAAAAGAGAGAATGAGCCAAAAGCATTGTTATTATTACACCTATAGAAGACGGAGACCATCAACAAAGCTGATGAATTTTTCATTGCACTGTATGCTTCTGTATTACAATGAAAAAGATTATGACAGAAGGTTTTATTTTCAAGTCAGTTTTCACTACAGCAGCAAGATATTTGTGTTATTCATTGTGTCTTTGCACACAAAGGCTGATGAGTTTTGGCAAAAATCCTACAGATTTCATGGCAAAAATCCTACAGATTTGAGATCAAGAGATTAAAGGATTTTCTTGCTTCACATCTGTTTTCTGGTCTTTTGTCTCACTTTATCTTTTAAAGCAAAGCCTTCAGTAAGGAGGAGGTAATGTGATTCTATATTGTGTGTGTATATTTATATATGTTTTTATTTGAGCTATATTTGTTAAAAGCAAAAATCATTTGTATTTCTAGTGATGAAGATACATCAAGTGGTCCTGGTAGGGGTGTCGCAACTGCACTGGTGCACTCTGGTAAGCTGCAATTGACTTGAAAATCCTTCTATTTGTTAAAGATTTAAAAATGCTTTGAAATATGCATTAACATGATAACAGGGTTTGTGCTTTGAAAAAAGACAAAGGAAAATGGAGCTGTTTTTCTCTCATAGTTTGACTTAGAGTGTAAATCTAACCCATTATCTTATTCCACAAGGTGCTAGATCATCAAGAGCAGAATTGCCATTCACAATATCAGGAGAGGCATTCAACACTCTGTCTGGTCAACTAGGGTAGGTTGTATAGCAACAGCAAACTATTTTGAACCTTGAATTGTCAATTTTCTATTTACAATATGCTATCAATGTTATGTTTTTCAAGTTTCTCAAAAAACATTAATTTTTTTTAAGGTTCTTAGAAACTCTTTACTTTTAATTTTAGCTAAATAATGAAGCATATTGAGAATGTTTTGAAAGTTTTCTCTTTCTTTCTAAATCTCCCTTTAAATTAAAACCTATTAAACATGTAAGGCTTTGCCACGGAGGCACTAGATTTAATAACTTAATGTCTTTTGAAAAACATTTGGAATCCACACAATTTGCAACATTTAGATATGAAAGACAAAAAGTATTCAGATTGTTTTTGTCTTATCAGAAATTTGTTTATGCTGATTTATCAATTTTCAGGAGATGGGGTTCTCCTGGTACCCTCAGTACTGCATCTACAACAAACCGCACCTCATCAACCATTGCTGGGTCTACTGCATCACCCTCTGGGGGTATAAGGGTAAGAGGCAGAATCGTGAGAGCAGCAATGAGAGGCAGATCAGGAAACAGTTGGATTGGAAGCAGGCCTGTGATACCTGCGTCTGCTGTCCCAGAAGAACTTGTTGCCCAGGTATTTTGTCTTGCAGCTGATACCTTAAGTTGACGATAAATGTTAGCCAAATGCTTCACTTGAATCTTCCTGCAATTAAATGCAAAGTTAAAACATACTTATCACTGTATGTGTTGTTTGCGCACTCCTTAAGGCCACTTTTAGAATGTCTCCAAATGCACTAAATGCTTATACATAGGTATAAGCATTTCTTGCATTGCTTGGCATTCACCAGCTTTACCGCTGTTCATTGAAAGTGCTTGAGTCATAAGTGTGCTATAGTAATACAGTCTGGCATCTTTTGTGCCCTTGCATTGCATTTGCTCTGGGTTCCCTCATGCCAGATATATCCAATCAAATATATACCTTGCCGTGTTTACATTTTCTTGTGAAATTCAAAAGTTGGGTTATTGACTTTCTCTATTTTCCACATGTTTCTTTTGAATTCTTTATTTCATTTACATTTGCTGGTGAGGTCATGCAAAAAGAAAATGGTTTCTGTAATTTTTTTTGCACCTTCAAATCAGTTAAAGCCACTGTTCCCTTATAGTTTTACAAATTATGTTTCACGCGATTTGCTCGAATGTTGTATTAGTGTTTCTGACATGAAGTATTTTTAACAGGCTCAAGTAGTACTTCAAGGAAAATCACGCAGCACAATAATAAGAGAGCTTCAAAGAACGGTTTGTTTTTTGTGATATTTCCACATTATTTGATCAGTCCTCCTTTGTATGTTTTTCTAAAGTTTTGTGCATTGTCACGTACAACATTGAGGGAATTTTGAGGGTGTGCTGTCAAACTTGTGATTTTCTTCACAGCCTGTTCACTACAGCCTCTTCAGAAAGCCCCTTTAATAGAATTAATGTTATTTTCAGTAATTCCATTCAAAGAATTCCTTTCAGTATGATAATTATTCATGGCCCATGTTAAAGAATGTTAATCAAAATCCCCAAAACTTGCTCTTATTTGAAGTTAGGTAATGTTAGTCTTTGTTATTCCCTGAAAAGTTTACTTGAATAGTTTATGATGACAGACCGAAAGTGCAACAGTGGGGGTTACAAAGGAAACTGCTTCACAAAAATTACATTGCAACTGCAGCAGTCAATAACTGATGTTTTATTATAATCAATGATCGTTGTTGTTTTCCTTATTACCCCTGGCCAACCTGAAAAAAGATTTGAGGGATCTGGCCCTCTCTTCTAAGAGGTTTGCCACCCATGAATAAGAATGAGTAATTCTCTTTACTAGTTGAAAGTAGTTAGTAATTGTTAAACACATTGTTGGTATATTGCGTTAGCGAAATTGCCTTCAAACCTTATTTTTTGAGCCTGTAGAAACAATTTCTTACCTTAATGTAAATAATGATTTGGTTTAGAACCTGGATGTGAACTTGGCAGTGAACAATTTGTTAAGTCGAGATGATGATGACCCGGACGAACAGGACGAAGGGGAATCATACATTCCTGGGGGTATGTATTGTATATTTCAGGGGGGAGGGTACATATTTTTCATAAAAGCTTTGGTCACCCTGAAGTTTAGTTTACTTCCTATCGAGTTTTCCCATGCTACATCACTGCTACATTCTCAATCTTCGATTTATATTTAAGAAAAATCTGAGTTTAATGTATGAGAAAGAACATATAAATATATATGATATATATGTTGTTAGCAATAGACATTTTTATAATAGTTACTTTTCTTTCGTTTTAATGGTTACTAAGGCATATTTGTACAACATTTTTTCTTTGATTTATCTATTTTAAAAATAAGCTGCAAAGTAGAGGAGCTATGGTCTTCCAGATTCTAGAACAGTACTCTCGCTAGCCCCTCTCTCTACTTTGATATGAAAAGACTTATACGGAGCCGTATGTTTTGTTTACGATCGGTCTACTTTTGTCGGTTTTAGATGAACTGATTTCAATTCTGCATGGTGACGAAAACTCATTTGTTGTCGACCCCGACTCCATGTTTCCAGAGGACATCATTTATGGGTCATCACTGAACAGGCCAGTTTCAAGAACTGGCAGAAGATCTGCAAGCAACGAAGGGTATGCAAATAGTTGTTAACATAAAGGCAATCGAACAGCTACTAAAACGGCCAAAGCCACATTTCAATAAAAATTAGCCAATCGATTAGTGTGATTCCACTCAGGGGCGAACACTTGGTCAAATATTGATTGACAGATGGCTTAAGCCACTTTAATATCTGTCGATTACCTTAAAATTGGATTTAGCTACAATAAATACTTAAAATTGTAGAAAATTGTGTCTCATTTCTTAACATATAACAATCGTTTTTGCTGAGAGGTAATGTTTCTTTTTCGTCTTGGGACGAAGAGCCCCTTAAGAGAATTGGTACTTTCTTTACAAGCATGAAGTTAGACCTTATAACCTCGGTAGGAATATACGAAGCTCGCTTTGTCAAGTACTGTACTCATAGTGGTCCTATCTGTTATTTTCAAATTACGAAACGTTGTCCAGGATACCATGTGGGTGTTCTCAGTTCAATGAATCTTGATTTCGAAGATCTTTAGTGTTATCTTGTCGCTGTAACGTTTGCAAACCCAGCTTTGCTTGTCAGCATAAAGTTTAACTGAGTGAAGCATTATCATTGTTCAGTTCTTCCGATAAAAATATTTTTTGATACAAGTGCACCCCTTTGAAAACTCACTAATGTTCTATCTCAGTCGACCACCAACTTGTCTTGCTAGTAAACTGAACAATGGTGGATACTTCTTCTTGAGTTTTTGTTAGCCAGAGTTTCATATTGTGCTTTCCTGTAGAAATAATCGCGATGGTGAGAGAGAACGAGATATCAGTGGAACCGTCCGGCAATGCGAGAAATATTACATGGATTTGTTGAGCATCGAGTCAAATGGAGGCAAGACAGGGAAAAATAAAACTAGCCTAAAGACCAAAGTGACCAATGCGAGTGAGGCCGTCCATGTCGTCAACGATTTAGAGTTTTGGACTTCAACAGAAGACGAGGTAATTCTATATATAATTTCTTTTTCCAGATAATTTTCGTGAATGACAATACCTAAACTATTTGGTGTGTATCTGCTCTTGATGTCACTGCTCAATTGAAGGGCCGAGAAAGTGGAGAGGATGGGGGTTGGGAGGTAAGGGGCTTGAGCCCCCCAAAATTTGATCATCATGATATAATTATTTTTATCAAGTAAATTTGAGAACTTCTATGTCATTTCTAATGACCAAAATCAAGCCCCTCCCTACAAAAGAAAAATTTGGTTAACCTATCTCGGCCCTTGCCTCAAATGATATGGACAATGACTAGTTTAAGCTAAGCTACCAAGTTCACTAATAAAAATTTCTGCAATGACCAGGATGGCTCTCCACTGAAGTTCAGTCAGATCGCCGCCTTACATTCAGAGCTTATTGCCGTCAGCATGGATGGGAGGCTGCATCAGTGGAAATGGAGCGAGGCAGCTCCAAGGCTGGTTACTGCCGACCAACATTCTCACAGCCGGGCAGTCGATATGAAGCTGATTGACGAGAGAGTTGTGTCTCTTGATGCCCGCAACATCAGAGCAAGTGTATTGACGGAGTCTGGAAAAGTAAGGGGGCTTCTGTTGTTTTGGATTCGTTAGATAATGATTTTAGAAAATCAAAGAAAACGATTTTGCAAATGTTATATTCTAAATCTAAGTAAACATTTCAAACTGACCAAGGATTGAATAAACAGGCGTTATTGAGATGTAAGGCCTTTGAAAATAGTTGAATCGGAAATAAAACTTTTGCCGTAAATTTTACCATGCATAGTTGGACCTTTGACTCTGCAACTTGTGATTTCAGTAGTTTTTACAGCTGGTAATAAGTTTATCAACAATTATCATGTCATTTCGTAGTTATAAAAGTGATGCCAGAGAACTTATGCTGGCGATAGGCTCTCGAGTTTTCAAGGGATTTTGCCTAATGTCAGAGCATTTTTTTGTTTATTCTAACTCTTAGCCGAGCGTATTCAAAATTATCCAGAAACGGATTCACAGGTGTAAGCGTGATTTATTGGGGGTTCCTATACAAAGCAGTTAATCATATCGGGTTGACGTCAGAGTAATGTTTTTTCCATCGTACACACCACATTGAGAGGTATTTCAAAAACTTTAACATTATAGCAAAAATTAAAATTGAAATTTTTTATCTACGAAATACAGCCAGAATTGATGATCAGAGCTTTATTTCGCAGTTCCTGTTAAAGTTATAGTAAGAAAAAGAAAGGACCCCTGGCAATTTATATTAAAGACAATCGACATATACTAAAGTGGCTTACGCAATCTGTCAATCAAGTGTTGGCCAATCAAGAAGCGTCTGGGTAGTATCATGCCTACTGATTGGCCAATTGAAGATTGACAGATGGTTCAAGCCAGTTAACTATCTGTCGATTGCCTTTAAGGAGTAACAATTCCTGCCAGTGATTGTAAGATACTTGTGTATGTTGATTAAGATTGGGCGAGAATGATCTTGAAAGAGAGAGAAAAATCTTACTTTGTGCGCCGTTCGTTTCTTGCATGCTCCTCTGGGCTATTCCCAGAATGTTTGCATTGTATTGAAATACGGTGTGGCTGACTGTGAGTGTGCTATATCAACAGAATCTGGTATTTTCGGGCTCTTGCATCCATATTGCATTGGGTTTTGCTGTTACCAGATACAAAATGTTCTCTTATTGGTTTTCATTCAATGTATAGACAATTGCTCGTGTTGTTAGAAGGAAGTACAAGATTCGCTCGTATAGCTCCCGGGTAGCATCAAAATACGGATCTATTCCTCAATGATAGTTTAATTTTTGTAGATAAAGATTTACAAAAGATTTCTGCAGACATCTATTCGGTTTATGTTCAGTGGGTTTCTGTATTCAAGTTGCTTTGTACCCCATATTTTGTATTCCTCGTCATTTCACCCCCTTTCAATCAAAGTGTCCAGCAGCCGGATCTTCAATCGATATTTTCCCTTTAGATCGCCACGTGGTTGGATGAGTCACTAAGCGCAGTGGCATTTAAGCTCGAGCATCCTGCGCAGCAGTTTCCAGAGTTCAAAGGCCAGGCTGTTGTTGGTTTGCATGTTTGTGACTTGTATACATGTGTACAATTGGCGAACGGGTCCTTGTTTTGGTGGTAAGTTATCTCGGATTACGGTTGACTTTTCAGGCCCGTTTTTTAAGACCCCCTTAGATTTAGCACCTGCCCCTTTGTAAACGCAGTGTAGAGTCCACATGGGGAGTAGAATTACATGCATCTGAGCAGAAAACGTTTATGTAAACTTTTGCAAAATGAAGAGGTCTTTTTCCTACCAGGCAAGCAGTATTATGCAAGCAAAACAGCAGACCCAGGGTAAAAAAGGTACCCAGTCTCCAATAATTCTCAAGTTTTCTATTGTTGTTTATTTGCTAAGTATTTATTTTCTTTTTAATTTTCTTTTTTAAAACTAAATTTCTTCCAAATCATATACTTTGAAACGTCACAGACATTTTTGCATGTGAATGCAGAATCCATATTTAAATATATATGCGATTTCTTCCTGAAGCATGCAAGATAAATGTTGCTTTTGTTTGAGAGGAAATTTCCTATGGCATGAAATTTCCTTATAGAATGACCATACAGTTTTTTTTCTTACTACCTGCTTATAATCACATCACATGTTTAAGAAATAGTTTTTTAATAATTTTGTTAGGGCACTAGGATACGATTATTTTAGAGACATCTAGTGATCAGAACAATACTCACATTCAACCAGCATTTTCAACTTTCGACAATCCAACAAGTCTAGAACGTTTCCAATTTTGTTTTTTAGAAGAAAATACGTATTAGACATTCCAGAATTGACCTGAGGAAAATTTAGGAACGTTTCTAGTCTTATTGCCATCAACAAATCGATTTGATTCAGGAGTGTTTTAGGACTGGAGCAAGATATATAGAAATTGGAGGGTGTCGTCTGTGACGGCAATGCACTTTCTGGATTAATTCTAGAATCTTTCAGTTTTAAAAAACCTGCCCTGATACTGATATTGATATAGACCATAAGTGTCACCGACCATATCTGTTGTGTCATATTTGTATTTTATTGTGTTTCGTTTCAAGGGGAGTTTTCCCGTTTGAGCAACGACGGAAGCTGATGGATAAAGTGAAGCAGAAAGCCAAGAAAAGTGCCATTAATGGCAGCTCGTTGATTCAAGCTGGAACGCAGGTGAGATTTGCTTGGCCATGTCTGGATTTATCAACGGGCTTGGAAAAATTGTGTTGAGGTTTTGCACCCTCAGTTCAGTGTTAATAGCTCTGATTAATACGCCCAAAGGTTGAATAACGGAAGGGATTTGCCATGTTTTTCTATAGTTGCACGTTTTTCTAGCTTGCTGTTCGGCATTGTTCTTAGAAGCTGTGTTCAGCCTTGTAAAATATCAGAAAATTCATTGTAAAAAGGTGGCATTGTTCCTCACATAGTTACAGTTCTGTGATTATGGAATGAAAATTTCACAACCTGGATATAGGTTTCCTTTCTTGATCACTGACTAAATGTGCTAAATGCAGTAGATATATGAAAGGAAATCCTGAGTTCTGTCTGCGGTTTTTTCAACCATTTTCTTGAACATGCTTGGTTACAGTTGGTAACGATATGCCATGCTTACTTCAATCTATGCTAAAATTGTATTGTTTTACGTACACAATGCACATAACTCGTGTTTGTGTATATTAACATGACATAATTAAAGTTGATTTTGCCTGCAGATTTGCTGCCTGCAAACAGATGTAGCAAACCCTTGGCTATAACATCACTGTTGTACATTGTAAAGTTACTAGGTGATGCATAAAAGTTGTTTCTAAGTATTTGAAGTGCTACTGCAGATGTCTTGCCCTCTGTAAGTGGCGGTATCCATACGAAAATATTTCTTACCAGCTTGCAAAAATTTCCATCCTAGGTTTGTCTTCGAAGCTGCCCGCTGTACTATCCTGGTGCCATTGGCTTCACTACCGTAAACGGGGAGCCAAAAGTTGGAGAACTTCTAGAACAAGCTTGGACCATCACAGAAAAATGTAGTTTCGAAATTTTGAAGAATAAAAAAATAAACAGAGCGGAGAAGCCAGTGGAAAACGAAGCAGCAAATAACACTTCTGATGTGAATGAGCCGTTAAAGAGTAAGATGAGCTTCTCGTACTTAAAAAAGTCCAGATGACACGAAAAGCGGGAAAAACACATTATGCTAAAAGGCCTACAAATTTCTGGTCATAACCCAACGTTTTATGTTCCCACGAGTACTGAAGGAAAATTAGTTCAATATTATATGTTATTTTTCTTCTTTCACTTGCCACCTTGCAAAAAATAAGACCTCATTATGTATCAAGAGCTAGTAGAGACTTATGGCTGGCATATGACACGATTATCAGCAAACGAAATATCATTTGGTTATGACAGCCTATTTTAGGAACCGGGATTTATTCATGGAGAGCTTATGTTTTTGACCATATTTTCGACCATATTTTTTTGTTAAAAGAGCCATTAAATCATACTTGTTATTCGAGCCAGGACACAGGTAGACTTAACCGCAATTGTTTTGTTTTTTCTTTCAGAGAGAAAACGTTATGATGATTATGATGACATTTTTGAGGAGTCAAAAGAAGAGCAGTGGAATCTTAAAGATGTCATCTTTGTTGAGGACGTGCGTAACGTCACAGTTGGAAAAGTATTGAAAGTGAGTATTCTGACGTATAGTGAGTTGAATTGGGCCATTTTGTGAAGAGGGGGAATGTTCGTTCATTTATGTAATGCACACTCCTTAAGGCCACTTTTAGAATGCCTCCAAATGCACTTGATGCTTATACCTAGGTATAAACATTTCTTGCATCAATTGGCATTCACCAGCTTTACCGCTGTTCATTGAAAGTGCTTGAGTCATAAGTGTGCTATAGTAATACAGTCTGGCATCTTTTGTGCCCTTGCATTGCCTTTGCTCTGGGCTCTCTCGTGCCAGATACATGTACTTGCACCCCTTCAGTACCAATGGCAGGGCCACTTGTACTCATTCCCCCACTGGTTAAGTCGCTTTCTTTCTCAACATGGTTAACCATATAATGTATAAAACATATCACTTTATTTTGCTTCTCAGGTCGATGGTGCCTACGCCTTGGTCAATTTTTCAGATCATGATTCACAATCTTCGGACACATCAGATATTTCAGCTCTATTGAAGAGTTGCCGACTGGTCCGTAAAGATGAACTTCAAGTAAGTTTCAAATGATTACATTTTGCCATTTTTCAATTTTTTTAATTTTTCCATAAGAAAATGCAAGTAAATTTAAGTCAGTGCATTCTTTACACAGTTTTTCGGTTGATTTGAAACGCATTTCATTTTGATAGGTATATATATACTTTTTGAGAGTCATTTATTGTTTAAATTTGATGAATCTGAAAACCTCCCTGTGTTGTTGCTGCCGCTTTGCCCCAAGCACAACGAATTCAGCCAATGGGAATATAGCTGTTTTTGTTTTACTTGTCCTTAGATTGTTCGATGGACAACGCCACCGAAAATGTCGGAATGTTTTCAAAAGACGCCGAAACAGTTGTCAGTTCCAGGAAATTGCAAAGTTTTGTCAATGGCGCTGGATACGAATGGTAGATTTTCCTCGGCAGTTGCCTTTTCTGTTAAAGCAAAATTATAAATGACGTAGATTTGACTTGCCCTTTTTTACGAATTATCAATTCCTGCTGAATTTCGGTCGTCATAACAGTTTAACGATGTTTTTGTAGACATCTAATGTTTTTCGAGTACAGGTTAGGATAAGGTGTGATAAATGACTATGGAACATCAACAAAGTCGTTCGAAATGTATATACGTATATTGTTCTCCCAAACAGCGAATCAAGCAGGCAAGGCTGGTTTCTTTCTCTTTCATAATTCATACAGACCCACTTATCCAAATGCGTTTTATTTCAGGTGTACATACCCTGACGAAATCTTCTTCAAATCTGAGATACGCAATGTTCAGCTTAGCAACGGGTAGAATTGAACCCGGGGGCAACATCCCTGCTGAAGCGGCGGCTGTACTTACATCATCACCAAGCCCCCCTGTTTTATATAGTGCCGGAATGGTAAGATCTTTTATGACGTTTTACTGTATTTTTGTCTCGATTGCTCTTGCAGTTGCGCACTCCTTAAGGCCACTTTTAGAATGCCCCCAAATGCACTTAATGCTTATACCTAGGTATAAGCATTTCTTGCATCAATTGGCATTCACCAGCTTTACCGCTGTTCATTGAAAGTGCTTGAGTCATAAGTGTGCTATAGTAATACAGTCTGGCATCTTTTGTGCCCTTGCATTGCCTTTGCTCTGGGCTCTCTCGTGCCAGATACAAACATCTGCCCTTAAAAAAAGCGCCATTAAAATTCCATGTTATCTCTTTCCTCCAAGTGTTGTTAACCTTTTCATAGGTACCTAAAGATATCGGAAAGGAAAGTATTTTTACAAGCTATACGATGTATATTCAAAACTATTACGATACAGACTTTATATCTTAAGAATAAATATCGATGTGAAATATTTAACTGTCAAGGACTATCTATGCTCGATTGCAATTCTAGTTTTCATATACCATTTTTTCGATCTCTTTTGATACAATGTCAAGTGATTTGTAAAATTTTATTAAGGGGAAAGTATGCAGTAAGAAAGAACTGCTTGCAATACTGCCCCAGTTATCAGTTATTAGTAGTTCCTCAGGTTCTGTACCCTCTAAAAAATCAATTTATTTTGCTATCATGATTTTTATCTTGATCTTTCCTTAGGATTCCTTGATTCTGTTGCGCGATGGAAATGGCTGTGTTTTTCCACTCATCAAAGATTATATTGGCGGAATAAAAGATCCGAACTGGGTGGTAAGGCATCTTGCTATAACTTCTACTTGCAATCATTTGTATTGGGAAGGCTATATTTGAATTCTATTGTACTACCCAAAAACTATGAGCCTTTTTGAGATTGGTTAATCTAGTTCAATAGTAAATCTAATTCTTTATAAACTAAAGATATTTTGATTATTAGTACGGTATATGTTGCTCGCTTCACTGTCACATTTGTGAATTTTTCCCAAATTTGTTTAGCAGTGATGTCTTTCAGGTTTCGATCATTCAAAGTTTTACCAGGCATTGTTCTTATTTGACAGTTCAGCATAATTTGCAGGATCCAAGTCAACGCAGTCGGCCATATTTATTGTTTTAAATGTCCTTTGTCCATGTCTTTTGAATAGATTATCCTTAGCTTACTCAGTACCCCTTCTGTAAACTCTTTTCCAAGCCCCCTTTTTGCCTTCTTTTTCTCAGAATCTGCCACCAATCTCGTGTATCGCAATGGGTTCTCATGCAGTTAAAGCTGGCTCCACCATCTCCCATGCCGTTCTTGCTTTGATCATCATCAAGGTATTTATCTACATAACCTGACTGTGATTTGAAGCTAAGCATCTCTGTATTAAAGCTAAAGCTAAGCATCTCTGTTTATATATATAGAACGTATGCCTATTAGCTCGCTGCATTCTTGCCAGGCGTATTATACTTTGTAGTTGTCAATCTCATGAAAGCAATGGGTTTTGAGTTCCAAGGGTGTAATCTTGCAAAGAAGTTTCGTATTTTTAATTTTGGTATGGCGTCGTATGTGTCTCCGTTCTTAGTGTTCTTATTTCAATTTAACAGAGTCAGGCATTAATGAAAAGCATATCAAAATGTGACATTGAAGGCATCAGAGAGAGTCTGCAGGCTATGGAAAAAGAACCAGGTATATTCAGTGTTTCCCTGTAAATAATTTTTCTTTATATTTCGTTTCCTACCAAAACAAACGAAGAAGCTTCAATTAATGTAGCTATTTTTTCATTGAGAAGCTGCTAGTTCACTTTCAGTTTTCCTTAATGTAACGTAGTTTAAGGACCATTTCTGCTATTCACAGAATTTTGGCCTAATTTTCAAAATTTCAAGCGCATTTAACTTCTATCAGGATCGATCAAGACAAATCGATTGCAAGTTTCCACTAGCCACCTATCTTATCCCCAGCTATGTATTTTATTTTTTGGATCAAAGGTTCAGCTTTTTTGTTATTCATACATAACTGAAAATGATTATTTCCAGGAATGGTGGACGAGATGGTCAACGAAAAGTGTGATGGCAACAGAAACATCATACACAAGGCAGTCTCTATGTGTTTACCGAAATCAGCTGCAACCAAGCCAAGTGGAAGCTCGAAAGCCAGTGACAAGGACAGCCTAGCTCAAGGTCAATCTACCAACTTGCTCAAAGTTTGGTTTGTCGATTGAAACAAAACCATGTATTTTATATTTTGGATATGGAATATAAATACATCTGTCCAAGTATATTTTCTCGAGAGTGAAGACTAACTTTGTCGTTAGTTGTGAACCTGAAATTTCAAATAAATATCTATGCGTTTTGTCACTGAATACATTATTTTCCTTGTCATTTACTGGCTCTCGCCAATGTTTTTTTTATTTGCCAGAAGCCATCCAAATAATTTCTTAACTCGTTTTAGAGCGTTATTTTCCCGAGCATGCAATATTTCTAGTTAATTCTTTTGTATTTATCACTTAACTTTGTGTCATAGCAAATTTGGTGAAATCGTTGGATCTAACGCAAAGGGCTTCGTCACGGGACATGGATGACATCTTCCCCCTGGAACTGCCTATCCCCACGACTTCTTGGCCTCCTGAAAGAGCAACACAAGAAGGTCAATCGAGTGGTAGGTCGATTTGTCTCTGATCACCTTTGATGGACACCCTTCACTTAGATTCGAGCATTTCAAGTAAAGAAAAAACTCTGACTTTAATGTTCAATACAATATGTAATATATAATATGAAAGCAGTGATGGGTTGGGCAAGATGTACTTTTTGAGGAAGTCTCGTCACAATCTACTTAATTGGCTTTAAGTTCAACATACCTACACAACATATGTAGTTTGCCCTTTTTATTTCTTTCATATCAGAATTTTTTCAGTTTCTGTATTAACGTAGAAATGAAGTTACTTTTCGCAATCAATCAATCAATCAATCAATCAAAAACTTTATTAATGTGTCAAAAAATATTTAGCTTACAAGCTAATTGGGGACACAACGAAAAAAGTATATAAAGTTAAATTAGAGCATAAAATATGAAATTACAGTATAATTATTAAAACATAAAAATTTCTAAAAATCCTATGTACAACTAAACTAAAGTCTACAGTCTAAAAGAGTTTCTAAGTCCATTTTTCTTATACATTTCTTGAATTGGGTTATTGTTGTCACCTCCTTGATAGCTCTCTTCAATTTGCTCCACAGATATGGGCCAAAGTATCTTACTGAATGTTTTCCTTCTTTTACCGTACGAAATTTCGGAATTACAAAGTTGCTGTTTCTCAATTCATAGGGAGTTTCTTTTACTGCAAACAAATCCTTTATAAAGTGTGGGGCTATGCCGTTTTTAACTTTATACATAAGTATGGCAATGTCCTGAAGTCGTCTATTCTGGAGAGATCGCATCAAGCCTTATCATTTCTAGCTTATGATGAATCTGTACGCGCTAATCATAAACCGTGGCTAGGCCAATCGTAGAACCGCCCGGCTTCTGTGCATGGTTGCCATATGCATACATAACGGTTTGTGCCGAAAAAAGACAATTCTGAAGCTAGTCAGCGTTTTTAGTATTGGTTGAAGTTATCTTTGTAAACTGTATATACTTCACCATTCCAAGTCTCCATGTTTTCGATATATATACTTAATTTTTCTGCCCTGGTTTCACAGAGGACGATCACGCAAAATGGATCCCTGTGGGTGACAAATCGTACAGCATTCCTTGCTTGAACACACTGGTGACCCATGCCGTAATGAAAAATCACCTCGTGACATTATTGAAAGAAAAGTGAGTTTGAATTTGAAATATCTTCTCCATCCCATGGTTATGACTTCACGCCTGTCCGTCATTAATATGTAGGGTTTTTTTATGCTTTTGATACAGAAATTTTCTTTAAATGTCACGTTTATACTATTGTCTCAAAAATTTCCTTCTTATCTTTGGAAATTTTCATTTGTTTCCTTTTAATAGCGGATATTTCTACAGCATTTGGATATATGTGCGTTTTTGCATAGATATCCTTAGTCGGTATCAGTAAGTGCCCCCATATAAGATACGGTTTTTTGAACTGAGGCCTCAGAAAGTTTTTCTTATAAACAGAGACTTTTCATTATGAGGGTCTAAGTTTCTTATCAATAGGTATTGTCAAGTCAAATCAAGTCACGCTTTATGGCAGTACCGTCCATATGTCTATTCAATATTACTGGCAGTAGTGTATAAGACACAATCTACAGTATAATTTTTCCTATGGATAGAATACACACACTACAACCATCCTAGAGCATAAATAGAAAATATAAAACACTTCTCTCAATACTTGAAAATAAGAAACATTTTAATTTCAGACCTAAAATGCAGGCACTTACTGTAAGTAATTGCATGTCTAAGCTTCCACGTTATAGAGATATGGCAGCTTGCAGCTACCGTATTTTAAAGCCAAGTGGATTTTCAAGCTCAACAGAATTTATTTCAAATACAAAGAAATCCATGTTCAAATTGACTCTGTGTTATGTTTCATGGCTTTGTTCTTTTGGTGCAATTCGATTGTTTTCTTCAAGTATTGCAATTTTATGACAAGTATGAAAGTGTTTTCTGGCTGTCAGTTTTTGATAGTTTTTGAAGATTCCCTCAAATATGCTCAAATAATAATCTCAATGTTACGCTAAAGGCAATGATAAAACTAAGTTGTTAAGTTACAAAGCAAATAGCACCAAAAAGGGGTATTAAATTAACCTATCTACCTGTGCTGTCTATGCAAAACTCGAGTGATACATTGAGTGCTTTTCTTTCTAGGGATGCAACAGGGTGCACTCCGTTCATGTCAGCTGTTCGCGGGAGAGCCTACCCAGCCGCTTTGATTCTGTTCCAAGCTGCACAGAAGCAATCAATGAAAGACGACAAGCTGGACAATGATTTGTTCATGTCCATGATTTTTCCCTCCAACGATGCAAACCTTTCTCCATTTCACATGCTCTGTTGCAACGACACCTGCTCATTCACGTGGACTGGAACGACACATATCAATCAAGATATCTTCGAATGTCGGACGTGTGGACTTGTCGGATCGCTTTGTTGTTGTACCGAGTGCGCTAGAGTCTGTCATGTCGGACACGACTGCAAGTACGTAACCCTCCTTGTCGTGTAAACAGCCCAGATTGTAATATAGTTATTTAAGAATTGCCAATGTCAATCCTTGTAACATTTTATATATAATGTATGCAGCCAAACTCATGCATGATAAGAGCTATGGCCTACTTAGATTTTATCGTTTCTCACGTCTTAAGTAAAGGTTTCATATAGATTGCCCCAATCTTGAAGCCTTCTCCAATATGGTTTTTCTAAAAGCCATCAGAATGTATTCTCTTCTCAGTATTTTCACTCAACCTTTACGCAGCCTGCTTCTGTTGGGTTAATTATTTTGTAAAATGTTTTCAAATCAAACATGTTGAACACAAGGTAAAACTCGGAAGGCTGTTTGATTTCATTCCTCTCCCCAGTAAAAGCCAACTTCATCACCCTTTAATTTCAGTGTAGTGATTTTTCTTTTAGAAGCTTTTGCATTTAGTAGCAAATAGTTTTCACAAGGGTTTTAGTTGTTTTTGAAATAGTAATCGAAAGATCTGTGTGATTTTGAAAGGGTACTTTTAAGAATTATGTGTCAGATTGTAAAGCTGGTCGTTTCGATAGATTTTACTATACAGTAATCACGTGAAGTATGATTTTTAATGGATTTTGATCTAATTTCAGGCTGAAGCGCACCTCGCCCACTGCGTATTGTGATTGCTGGGAGAAATGTGCATGCAAGGCATTAATCCCCGGTGATCAAAAGGCGCGACTAGAGCTGCTAAAGAGGCTCATTAAGGAGACAGATCTGGCAACGAGGCCAAACAAAGAGTGTGTATATCTACAAATTCCTTATCCATAAGCAATCTAACCATATTTATTGACTTTTCATTTGTTATTTCTCGCATCAAGCCTTATCGTTTCTAGCTTATGATGAATCTGTACGCGCTAATCATAAACCGTGGCTAGGCCAATCGTAGAACCGCCCGGCTTCTGTGCATTGTTGCCCAATGCATACATAATGGTTTGTGCCGAAGAAAGACAATTCTGAAGCTAGTCCGCGATTCTAGTATTGGCTGAAGTTATCTGGGTATACTGTATTTCTATACACCATTAGACACCATTACAAGGCTGTTGCGTAGTTTTTGTATCAATTCAATATTCATGAGCAATTTAACCATTTTATTGACTTTTCACTTAAACCTTACTTCATGCTTTCGATTCAGCTCTATCTTTGATCCCTTGCATTATTTCTCAAGTTTCCATTTAATTCAGTTTAATTTTCATCATTGTTTAATCCAGCTCGGATTTTTAATTTGATTCAATTCAATCCAGACGTAGCTTACTTTTATGGGGGCTTGCTTTCAAAATGACCCCCATCTTACTATCTGCTAAGTTTCAGCACTCTCCAGTTGTACGATATTTTATATTACTCTGATATATTCATACACATCCATTTTCGCATCCCCTAGTGGCGAACATATACTGCTCTTCCTTACCAAGACTGTAGCCCGCCAAATCTCTGAGCAAGGCCAATACACTTCGAACAAGTCATCAGAACCCAAATCAAGAGCGGCTGCTGCAACTGCCAGAGGTCAAGAGCTTCTGCAGCCAACCCTGCCGGCACATGACTTAGAGCCGCCCAAATTTGCCAAACAGGCGCTGGAAATCGTGCTCAAGGACTGGAAGGCGTTGCGATCGATGTTGATGTCGGGCAGTAGCAATGAGAGCTCGACTGCAAGGTATTTTTACGTAGCCATTGCTTTTCACCGTAGTTTTATTTTATTTGCAACTGTAAGATCAACGACCACGTGGGATTCGAAGGAATTTTGGTTGGCATTTTATAAAAGGTTATTAAAAGGATGTAGATTAATTTGAGAATTATTTTTGTTATCACCTTTTTGCGCACAATCTGTTTTCTTCCATCACATTTGCATGTGTAAATATTCGACAGTGACCAGATAGTGTATTTGTTTATAAAGCTAGAAATATCACTAAGTTATTCAAGAAGATGGTTTGGCTGATGTTCTTTGCTTTGCTTTGAATTTGAAAAACAACGCCTTATGTAATCAAACGATTCACTTATCTTTGCTCTTTCAAATTCTTTGTGCATGTCATTCTAACACCTCTCATTTTTCTTGCATACTTCATTGATAAAAGCGCTAAAATAAGTGCTGTTCAGCAATTCTTGATTCTAACATCCTTGATTTTCTGAGAAGATTTCAGTCTCTCCAGCCCAAATCCTGCTTTTCGAGACAATATCCTTTAAAACTGCCAGTGGATCACTGTATACTGTTTGTACGAAAATGGGACCTTTCTTGAAATTGACGCCTGTTTATACAGTTATCTAGTGGGTAGTCCCAGGGGCATCACAGTAGAAACATCTTGATCGCATTTTGCTGGAATTTCCGCCCTGGGGATTTCCGCCATTTTCCTGGAATTTCCGCCCTGGGAATACTCTTTAAAGTGAGACTCTAGCATTTTGTGTGGTTAAATTTCTTGGAGGTAGGGATGCAACCAACAGCCAACAAGATTTTCCTGCAGTATTTTCAAGGTTCTTTGCAGTACATTTTGGTTGGTATCACTGTTGAAAAGGTCGCAAAAAGAACCTAATCGTGGGTTTATATAATATTTGTGTATGAAACGAATTATAGGTTATGAAATAATAAGGCAATTTTTACAAATACACCCTAAAATGTATTTGCTTTTCAAATAGGTCAGCAGCGGTTGATGATAACTTTGTAAATATGATTGGATCGACCATCCTCTCTCCAGGAGAGCAATCTCAGTATTTGAAAAGTCAAGAGGGGACTGCTCGTCTTGACAACTTCGTTCACTGCTTGCTACTCAAATGCAACGCTGAGGTAGGTAAAGATAATTCTATGTCACGTGGACTTCACTTGTTTCTTTCAGCCGATTTCAACGTTATATTCAAAGATTAACGAAGTAATTTAGATAGTTCTTTACCGGCACACGCCAATACGAAATGTGTTTTGGTGTTCTTTCCTAATAGTTAAATAATCGATTTACAGTAAAACCTCCAAATAATGGACACCTGTTGGTACAGAGTTACTGTCCGTTGTAAACAGTTGCTGTCCGTTGTAAAGAGTTACTGTCCGTTGTAAAGAGTTGCTGTCCGTTGTAAAGAGTTGCTGTCCGTTGTAAAGCGTTACTGTCCGTTGTAAAGAGTTGCTGTCCGTTGTAAAGAGTTACTGTCCGTTGTAGAGGGTTTCTGTCCGTTGTAGAGAGTTGCTGTCCGTTGTAAAGAATTGCTGCTCGTTGTAAAGAGCTACTGTCCGTTATAAGAACTTGCCCGTTGTCCGCTTTTATGAGGTCGTCTTACAAGGCTTTGAAAGTAATGAGATATTATTAGGCGATTTTATTTGCCTGTTGTTTTGCACTTTTTCTGAAAATACCTGTATCTGAAGGAGGCTTTTCTGAAGGAGACACTCAAAACCTTTACCATTTATACTTTTTGTTTTCGTTTCAGTATCTGAGAGCACTCCTAGGAACATTAGAGAACGTTATGGTCGAGGCGAAGCTCAATGATGATCCTGACCCGGTTGTAGTGGCTCGACGATTTGTCCGGTCTGTATGCAGAGTGTTTGTTGTTTCAGCCTCTTCTACAGGACCAGTCACAACCAAGAAAAAAACGTACGTATCAATCTCCTTGTTTAATTCACAATTCATCTTTAGATAATATTTTGTTCACTGCCCATTTCTGGCCCTTTCTTTTTAACTACCTATTTTCCAATAAATAAACTTCGCATTAAATGTAACTGGCATGCACATGTCACCTTTCAGATACTGAATTTCATGTTTTTATCTTGTTTGTACTTTCAAATCTCTTTAAAGATGCAAATGAATTTTTTTCATCATGTGTTTATTTCTCGGATACTATTTGTTGTTGCTTTTCATTTAGACTCTTGATTCGGAAGACTAGCAACCTGAGTGGCTTCAATTTTGCAGACTAGATTTCATATTCATGTTTTACCTATTGGCTTGGCGGCTACACATTAGCTGGGGGGGCTATATGGGCTATAACGTAATTGAAAGTGGGGGCCCATAATTTTAAGATTGTTTCAGGGGTTTCTTGAAGGCCGCCACCATGGCTGGGGGCAAGAACAATTTTGAGAGCATGACATTCTAGGGACTGCCGAAAGCTAAGTCTAAAATTATCAATCTGAAATATTAACAAAATATTAAAGTAAATCTAAAATATTATCAACAATGAATTAGATTGAAGGAAGATCATAGGCAATATTCATATTCTTTCCTTTATCATTAGACCAAAATGTTTAGGTTGCTCATGGGTTTAATACCACATGGTTAGCGACAGAAACGTTTTACTAATATGACGTTTTTGGATGGCCGGAACTCATTTAAAATATTCACAACATAGATTTAGAAACGAGGAAGATCCAAAGAAAAGTTCATAATTTCTCCTTTTTTACTCTGCCCTCATCTCAATATTTTGAAGGGGTTCAGTGAAAGCCTCCACCATGGTCGGCGGCAGAAAATATTTTGCAAGTATACCTTATCTGCTAAGGAACTACATCCGAAATATCTACAATACGTAGATCTAGGCCCAACGAAGATTCTAGGAACGCCACTAATAGCGAGCCCATCAGATACAATGAAAATCCCTTGATATCCCTTAGTCTTCACTCGTTGAATATAGTCAGTTGTGACGTTATTGGCAATCCTCAATCTTTTATTCTACACCTTACTCCTGTGCGATTTAGGCTGTACAGCTTTTTCTCTTGTGATGTTTCTCTTTTTTATCTTTTGCGTATCGATATTTCGTCTTTCCTGATGTGTCTTATCTCTCATTGTCTCTCTGTACGTATGCGGTGAATCTTACGTTTCCAATGCTTCTTCTACTTTATATTTGCTAATGATTTTTATGTTTCTTCTTCGCCTTTAGGACGCCAGGTATGCTGCTGCCTCTCCTAAAATGCCGTCGAATTTTCGCTGCCTTAAACGTTGTAGCTGCAAAGGAATTAGCTTGCATCGCGGATGCTATTTTTGCACCAGTCAGACTTGGAGTTGTTTATCCTTCAGCCCCGTTTACGCTGTCGCCAATGCCAACGGAAGGTCACCAAGCGTGCGAAGACCTCTTTTCTGTGCTGCCGCTCCCTTCGAGGTCTGCAAATGACAACACACGTGGTCACCACGTGAGATTTGAACCCGGACGTCACAGCGGCCGAGTGCAAAGACATAATCGAGGAGAAGATAGCGAGTTAGATGTGAGTGTTTTGTTTAGTCCATCTTAACTCTGGTTTTCTTCAAAGTCCCCGATCAAAGTGGGCCCACAATATATTTTGATATCTATGTTTTTAAAACTTCGCCCAAGTCTATGTTGCTTTCAACAATTCTAAAAGTTCTTCAATCAAAGCATGTAACTCACCTCCTCCCCAGGTGCCTCCATTACGCCCTTGCCCCTCCCACCCTTGCTAGCCTGCGTGCAGACTCTGTTGACAAAATTCAAGACAACATCTGTCTTGAATACCATAGTCGTTAATCATTGCTCATACTTTTGACTTTTTCACTAGGTAGGTAAAAGTTTAAATTGAACATAGAATACTTTTACATTTTTCAGTTTTCTTTCTTCATCACATTTAATTTGGAATATTCAAAAAATCATGTTCGCTAAACACCCAGAGGTGAAAATTTCGTCTAATTGGTAAACAGACCTTCCTCTAAGCTCCCATCTGCCCTAACAACAAAATGCGTTGCTTGTTTTAGATACACAATCAAGAAGATCAAAGCAGCCAGGTTTCGCAACTAGAACAGCAAGACCATCAGATTAATACGGACGGCGAAGAAAGCCACAATGCCGAATCTGACATGGAACTCGACTTACTTGCCGAAAGCGAGAGCGACAGTGACGAAAGCAATGCGGAGGATGTGGAGGACAGCCAGCGCAGTGGTACAGCGAATGTTACAAACAGACAAGGCCATTCTCGGTCTGATCTGGGCGAAGGCCGGAGAGGACATGATAACGAGACTGTTGATTACTACTCGGGGGAGGATTCGACAGCCGACGTTGATGACGATGAAGATGGAGAAATTGAGGAGGAAGATGATGACGTCAATGAATCACTCATTGAGCCAATCGTCCATGGACTTATATCTGGTATGTGTTTATGCATTCTATTTTATATCGACGGTGTTTTTTATAAACAGTTAGACTTGATATATGGCAAAATGCCCACAATGATCAATCCTGAGAACCTTAATGCGAAACATGTAGGTATTTCAGAAATTTGTAAATATATTTACCTGTACTAGCACCAGCTGTTCATCGCATAAAGTTTTTTCAATGGACGAGACAAATGCTTTTATTGTTATGGTCACCCAATTATTTTTGTTGCGCAGGTGAGTCAAGCAGAACGCCGCATGCGTTGCAGTGGGCCGTGCGCAATGCGCAGCCATATGAAGGTGCTGCAGAGGGTGGTGCCCATGTTTATGTTGGTACAAATAACATAAGGAGGAACGCATCTGGTGCCAGTGCAAACGCTGACATAAACAACGGTGGAAATACTGTTTTTTGTATGCCAAGTGCATTGGCCAGAACGTTTGGGCTCATAATGAAAGAGGTAATGATTACAAGTTTAAATTGATATTTTTTCTTTCTGTTTTGGTACTTCAGTTAAATTTTGGATATTTCTGTAGTACAGCATTTGAAATAGTTTTTAGCACTTTTGCTGTCCCCATAGTATTTTGCATGTAGCCTACATATTAAAAAAGATTTCAGGCCCTTACGGTGAATTGGAAATAATTGGACATTTATTTCGAATGACTCCTGCAATTATATCTGAGGGACATCTATCTAGTTTTATTCCAAGTGCCCTTGGGTTGTAATTTTTTTTCAAGAAGTATAGTAGTTATCTTTCGTTTCCCGAAAACTCAAAGCTTTGCAAAGGATAAGGAAAACCTGGAATTTCTGCTGAGCTCCTACCAGTCCCATATCTTGTACATCAGTTAGATTGGTTTTACGAAGCAAAACATTTTCTCGAAATGAACTCGCTTTGTTAAGGCTTTTAACCTTCTGTTATGTTAAGGATCCCCGTAATTATTCTAATAGTGACTTAAGCTTGAGAACCTCCAAAGCTAACCGACTTTTTATGTTTCTATCAGTATTATCTTCGTCTTTTGTATTCAGGTTGTCTCTAGGCGGCCTATTTCTGAAGTTTCAATTTTCTCTCTCACTGGCAATGCTTTCGCCACATTTGACCGCAATGCCTTGTCTTGTTTTCCCGCCAAACGTATTATTTCCTCTCCATATTCGTTCCAGCTTTCGGATGTGCTCTCGTTAACAACATACCATTATCTAAGTCCTTGTTGCATTCCGATCAAGAAAGAGAGCATGCGCAAAGCCAGAGCAAGTGTCGATGGAATACTCTATAGCACGTGGCAATGGCTGTGGAAAGTCATGGAAACAACGGAGGCGCAGTTAAGGTAACTCACGAATTTTCGCATAGTACCACCGTGCATACGTACTGAAATTCAATTTATTTTTATTCCTGTGAAGCTCCTTTCAATTTTCTGTCCCAACTTTCTGACCTTTGGGGCTCAGCCTTACGTTTTTTGCTACAGAGAGCGTCTTTTACTCAAAGTAAGAACTGATTGTAACACGAAGACGCAGCATAAAATGATGTTACTTTTTTATGGATCAAATATAAGTTTATCTGTTGTTAAACGGAATGTCTTTGAACGTAAAAGAGATGGAAAATCGTTGTGTGATTAGATAAACAGTTGTTAGTTGCTCGATTTCAATTTTAGATCAATCCATTTGCCTTTTCAGGTTCGGTGCATCTCTTACTGCAGTTTCGGATCCCTCACATCCACACCACCCCTTGCATGATGTACAAATGAAGAAGGGGGGACACAACCGAAGGGAGACTTCCTCACTGCTGTCAGTCGCGCGCAACTGGAATCCTGATGTCAAAAGAAAGCGGTACGTAAGGTTTGTTTTGTTTGCAATCTGTGTTGATAAAAATTTTGTTTGCTATTGTAGTTTCAATTGTGACTATTCAATGCCTCTCGTGCAACGTGCTCAGATTTGTCGACAGAATTTAGTTGATGCACAATACACCTTGTTAAGGCATCAGTTGGCAAAATTAATTTCTTGTTTAACCCTACGGCCAAATTCGGTTGATCACAGTCAATATTTTTCTATAAAGTATTTTTAATATTTCTCTGTTACTTATATCGACTTCACTGCCAATGAGAATTGATGTCGAAGCAGTTGAAGAATTTATTTATCTCCTCTATCACTACTGCAAACTTAGTTGATCAAAAACAAGGCCATTGCCGGAATTTGTGTATTGCAAAACTCAAGGATTTTCATGAAGTAGCAACTTTTGGTTTAAAGAGATCTTCGCTTCGTCGTATAATAATCTGATAAAATTGAAGCCTCCTTTCATGGGGTCAATTCACCATGTTAGTCTTTCTTTGCCACCATGCAGGCGAGCAGGCAATGGCGTTGAAGCTTCGGAAAGCAGTCTTCGTCAAGATTTCCTAACCTACCTGCTGTCACTGACAAGAGGAAGCGAGGACGAACACGGAGACTCGTTACCAAAATTAGAAATGACGTCATTGCGACACGTGGCCTACATTCTCGATGCATTTGTTTACTATTTGAGATCGAAAATCAAGGCGGAAATAAAAGTTCCTAAAGAGAGAACAATGAGAGTCGCTAATATCTTCACTGGGGAACCAGATTTGCGAAGGTGAATTTTCGAGTGTGATTGATTTAATCGTAAAATTCTTTGCCTGAATGCCTTTTAATGGATCCCCTTGCTCTTTTCAGAAAGAGAGTAAAGTCGATTTTCTTTGAAAATTCCAGGGATGTAAAGCTTGGAGGCTCAGGGGATTGAGCCCCCTCTTGCCAATGCCCAAATGAACCCTTTTCCATTTCTTGCTATTGTGTTTGGAGATGTGTTTTTACCAGCACTTTACCCCTGAAAATATATTCATCGTTATAAATTTGAAAAGTTATAAGTTAATGTTGATTACAAAAATCGACTGTTTTCTCCGTTGCTAAAATAGCATTACGCCTTGAACTGAATTTTGAAGTCATGCGTAAGGTTTTAGAGAATAGGCAACCGGATAGAAAAGTTGTTGAAAAATATATCCCTCCGTGTAGCAGTTCTGAATTTATGAGAATGATGCTATGGTTTGTGTTCAGAAGGCCTAACTATACCTTTGGGTCCTTCAAAAAAGATTGCCCTACAGTTTATATGAATTGAGTGATCTTGAATGATCTTATGTATGATCTAACATGGGTCAAGTCCAATTCAGTGTCATTTCAAATACCTTTTTCCAAACTGATCTAACTGAATATGACATTGTATTTCCCTATGTTCTTTTTTGTCCAGAGTACCTTTGAGTGGACGAATTCGAAACAACAGCGACGAAGACTCTGTATCTTGGTCGTCGGAAGAAGGTCAAGACGACAGCGAAAACACCTTTCAACTTGATGGGTTCTTCAAACGAAGCGATTCAACTCTTGTATTAGGTATTTCCCCTTTGTTTCCTATTTTCTTTTGTTTTCGAACCTCCTTTATTGAGCTGTTTCTCATTGTTCGAACCATGTAAACAGTTGTTTCATTGATGTGGTTTGGAATGCAAACCCAGTAGAATTTTAGCAACCATATCCCATCCGCTTCTATTGATGAACCCGGAGAATTGTCTTTTTGTTTAATTATCCGTATGTAACATTTCTGTACACTGTGCATGTAGCTAGGCTGGCTACACTCTGCATGTATTACCAAAGTTTTTTGATGTATTACATGTATTACAGAAACTTCTCCAAGTATTCTTACTGCAAGTTTTTGGTATAGAAGAAGCATATTGGTGGAGCATATGTTCCCAGAAAAAAAGGAACAAAAGAAAGGAACAATTTCATTAGTCACTATGTAGTATATTATGTGGTTATGTTGTATTTTTATCCATCGAACCTGTTCTGATTCACTAAATTTCCAAATGTTGCTTTCTTATATCATTTTCGTCTTGATTTTGGTACTTTTTATTCCCGGTAGGATATGAGCCTTCAGATCCATTTACAACTCCACTAAGAGACGCTCTACCGCTGGCCAGCAAGCCACATCTGCTGAACCCAACTGTACGAAGAGATCAGCTGTTTGGTTCAGTTAAAAGCTCGGTGGACGACGTGCAGATTGACCTTCCGCAGCGCATTGGATACGGCAACCGGGACAGAGGTAAAAATAAGACTCCACGGCGGGAAAAAGGTTGAAATGTCCCCTCGATAGAATGGCATGATTTGAATATCATCCACCCTTTTAAAGATTTTTATTTACGTATGAGGTCTATAGTGTTTCGCAACACGTGTTTTATGGCGTCAATGTTGCTCGGAAACAGACAAAGGTACAAAAGATAGAGAAATGAGGTACCGATACACAAGGCTAACGATGAGTGTCTGACTAGAATCTCGATATTTTATTGTGATTAAGGTAATTGCGACCCGCAGTTTTTGTCAATCATAATCAGGGGCGGACACTTGATCAAATATTGGGAGGGGGCAAGCCTATTGTTTTAACAAGATGACGTCACATTTCCCATTGTTTTAGAACGAAAGACCATTGTCCTCTAGAGCATTGGGGGCGGTCGTCCCCCCTCGCCCCCTCACTCGTCCCCCCAAGTGTCCACCACTGATCATAAGGAAGTTTAAGGTTCGAATGAATAGTTCTGAGATTTTTCTTCAATTATTATTTTTTAGGCACTATTTTTATTGATGTTGCTAAAGCCACACACGAATTTTGAAGAGGTTACTTAGTTTCACAAATTTCAACGAAGCTTTTTATACTGAATGCAAGAAATGAACATGTCTTGTTTTATAGCTAATTCATTTTCAAGTTAATATGTTTTACTGATGCATCTCTCATTCGCTCCTGCTTTAGTCAATGTCCCACAGACGTCGGAAATTTCGGCCAACTTCATTCTCAGTCGCTGGCGGATGTGTATCGAGCTTTTTGGTCGACTTTTCCTTGATGACGTTGGCGCTGAGCCTCATTCTGTTCTCAACGAGATCGGCCGTTTCGACGTGAAGGAGGCCAAATTCAGACGGGATATGGAAAAATTAAGAAACAACCATCAGAAGGACCTCTGCATCGAAGAGGTGGCGCAAACGTTGTTCCTTTTTAACGTATTCATTATTTGTATTCAGAATATTTGAATTCTTCGTATTCATTTGTCTTTAATTTGTGCCTTTGGCAGATGACTTTGTTTTCGTCGTAAATTCCACTTCAGAAAATCAAAAATGGATAAGTGGAAATTTTTTACTCCTCTCTGTATTTTCTGACTTATTTTGCCTGTGTCTGTAATTAGCTTCCTGGTGTTTTTTGATGGCAAAGTGGTTACTCCTTTTTCGTTTCCCTCCATTTTGATATTTATATGAATACAATTTAATATTTCTATATCGCATCATAGGAACCATCTGGACATATTTTTATCTTTTTCATTTGCAATCCTGTTCCTACATTTAGAGTCTTGGCTGTTTTTCTGACTGTAAATGCTTTGCATTGATAGAAATTCTTTGCAATATGGGACTATACAACATTATTGAATAATTGAATCGTTATTTTTGTTGCATTAGAAGCACTAGCACAGCTATGCCTAAATGCAGAGGCCTTCTTCATGACATTATGACATTATGAAATGGTTTCCTTTTGTCCAGGTTGAACGTGACAATTACTCGATGATTCGACAAACCTTTCGCAAACTGGATGCGTTTTTCAACCGGCGAGGCCCTATTCCTGCCAGCGTTCATAGATTGAGGGTATCCTTTAAAGATGAACCCGGCGAGGGAAGTGGCGTTGTCCGCAGTTTTTACACGGCCATCGGCGAAGCGCTTCTGTCCGAAGAACCATTACCGCCGCTTGAAACGATGTGTGTCTCTGCTGGAGCCTCGAAAGGTATTTATCGTTTGGTTTCAAAGCGAATCTCTGAATTATTCCTCTAGGGTGTTCAATGCAAGATTAGAGTTTTTATGATCCGAAAGCAGAGCAAAATTTTATGTTAGGGCGGACATAAACATTTCCATTTATCATTCTATTCGATGTTTCAGAAACCTTTTATCTTGTAAGTTTCTAAAAGTTTGCTTTTGTTTTTTGGAAGCGTTTTTGAGCATCGATATCTTAATGGAACTTTTTTGAATTATACGAGAAGAATTGTTATTGTTGTTTCCTTATTCATCATTATTCATAGATGTTTGTCTGATGCAGAAAAGTCGTTCTTACGTAGCCAACGGAGGGACATTGTTTTGTTGTTTCTTCTGTTACTGCTACTGACAACCTGTCACAACAAAGTGAAGATAAATATCCCTTAAAAACATGATTTGGGACGTTAAATGTAAGCATTTTATGTGCTTCCTTTTAGACCTTTCCTCCTTGAGCCCAGTGGCAGACACTTGGGGGGGGGGGCGAGGAGGGCGACCGTGAAGATCCTTATTTCAACTTATGTTGCCGTAAAGATCGTAATATTCGACTTCCGTTAGTACTGAAATTTAACCTAGGCATTTTGTGATATACAGATGAAAATCATGCTGGACTCGTGTTGTTAGCAGGACTTACCCAGCGCTTGAAATCTCGAGTTAGAGAGAGGGAGCGCAGAAGAAGCGCGGGAACACCCGGATCAAGTGGAATGATGCTCACTGCACGAATGAGACGCGAAAGGGAGCATGCAAGGCTTGTGATGGAAAGAGAAGGGCGCCAAAAATTAAACCCAGACGCGAAGCCATACGTGTTTGATCCCGATTTGACTGATGCGGTGGACAGCGACGATGCAGAAGATGACGATCCAGTTCAAAATGCCTATTTGGGAGCGCGGCTTTATCCAAAAGTTCTCATGCAACAACCGGTATCTATGCACTGCTTAACATTTTGGCTCAGGATTCAAGCAAGATTTATTTTCCTTTTTTATTTCTTTTGAAGTTCTTGCTCTATAAATTTTCTGTTCTGTATTTGTGTCCTGTTCTAGAAAAACAATTCTCTTTCAAGAGCAGTTTTACCTTTGTTCCACTCAACACCTTACGTACATTGACTTTCATTAAAGTAAATTGTCGATTTTGCATTGTCGTCTTGCACAGTTTTAAGGTTGTATAGTGTCGACTTCCAATCTAGACACAAAAGGCAGCCCTTCGAGGTGAAGGATGGAAGGTTTTGAGGGGGTTCGTGGTTGGGGGTAACGTCATTGTTTAAAGTTTGCGTCGTGCGAACAAAAGCGTAACGTCGTTTGCAAAATCATTTTCAATTTTCATTTTTGCAATCCCGACTTTCTTTACGATTGAGAAATGTTGCACAGAAATAGTTTGCCAAAACCGTAACCCGATTAATTCAGTACTCAGATTTTGCTTCAACGCTTGGTACAAAAATGGACGAAGGGCGTAGACTCAAAAAGGCTTTTTTCGATAACAAGTATACGATAGACCAAAGGAACCTTCTTAAGAAACAGTTTGTTCTTGTTTCCAGGCCCTTGCGAGTCAGATCACTGGCATGCTGCTTGAACTATCAGCGACACAAATTGTTTTATTGCTAACCCAAGAAGAAATCCTCAGGTCCAGAATTGCAGAGGCTGTCGAATTATTAAATGCTAAGTAAGTTTTCTTACTCATATTTATTTTCCCTTGTTTATTTCAAATTATCATTCAATTTCAAAAATTGAACGTTATGTAGGGTGACCAGTTTTTTGTTACTTTTCTTCAAGATTCTTGATGTTTAGAGAATGCTCATTAATGCCGCAAAATCATTTGATCATAGAATATTTAGTTACTTTTACTGAGCATATTATTGGGCCTATTCACCATCAATAAATATTCTCGTCTGTTTTCATCTGGCTTTTTCAGAAGGTAGCCTTATGCTGCAGCACGTGGCACCGATCTTTATCCGGTCCTGCACAAATGTGAATCTTTCCACGAATATTGTATCATAATCGCTTTCACGGCATTACCTTTTCAGGGAGAAGAGCGACCAACCTGCGGCCAATAATACCAAAGATTCGCTGAGCGATAAAAGCAAAATGGAAGTTGAGGCTGATGATGATGATGACGAAATCGTATTTTTAGATAACTCGCCGCTGTTCTTCCAACCAGGAAAAACAGGTTTCTATTCGCCTCGTTGTGGAAGGATTTCCGAAGAGAGGCTGAGCTGCTACAGGAATGTAGGAAGGTAAAACATATCAGCATTTTGTACTCTGAGAAACTAAAATGGTGGTAAGGAGCGGATAATCAGGTGTCAAAGAGCTTTTCCTGCCTGCAATGATAAAATGATAATATAATTTCTTCGTCTAAGGCTTGCATACCATTGGTCTTTCACTATTAAATTTAATTTATACCCGAATTATGATGATAAATATGATGTTATAGGCCTTGAATATAGTTATTAGGCCATTATCATATACAGTTGATAGTAACTACAATGAACACGCCAAACAAATTTATCCGGAATTTACCCGCAAAGGTTTTACATAATCTAGAGCTACAATTGAAATTCCTTAACTTAATTTGCCCTTTAGAATGTTCCAGATTATGGTTATCTTTGATATCCAACCGTAAACTTGCCAAAGATTTCTTCCTTAATTACTCACAGTTTCCAAACCTTAGTTCGCCACTCTATTTCTAAAACATCTGCTTCCAGCGCAATAGTGTTGCTTTAAGCTGTTTCACAGACAATGCGAAGCTAGAAATTGTGTCTACTTTGTTCCTTGTTTTCTCAAAACCTCGTGTCTGGGACGGACGATCTTTTGTATTTTGACGGTCACGGATCCGGGATTTATTTTCCGGTAGAGCTTTGAGCTGGGTATTATATGATATACACTATATATTCAACTATAAATAAATTATGTATTTTTATTTTGTTATTATGTTTTGATAGTCTTGGAAATGTCGATAAAAATGTTTATTCGTTATATTTAATGCAGTTTTTGGTAGAAACACACCATACAAATAGAGTTATGGGTAAAGAATGTCAATCTTCACGATCCTTTAAAAAAGGGCCTGTTTAACAGGTCTTGTTTTTACCCTGGCTTTAGATCCTCTACATGTCTAGGAGGTGTTGGGGGGGGGGGATATATCTGCAGCACAATCTTTGTCCGAGTATGTCCAAAGCAGCAATGTCCGAGTATGTTCGTTGTCAACAGAAGATGGAAGAGAGACAAAACTCCATCTTGGGTATAGATCTTATTCGTTAGTTACGGCTTTGATAAGAAAATTCAAGAAGACAGGGATATTTTTCAATGGAAATATTTACTGTTAAATGATATTTCAGGTGTTTCTTGTTTCGACGGCACATTCTTATAAATTCCTTGAAAGCAATTTTCCAACCCGATATTTCACTCATATTGAAAACAATATTGTCGTGGTCAAATGTCCACGTATCCACCGTCCTTCAGATAAATGATTTTATTACTTCTCTTTTGCCAGGTTGATCGGACTGTGTTTACTGCAAAACGAACTCTGTCCAATGTCATTTAATAGACACGTGATCAAATTCATTCTCGGTAAAGAGGTGAGAAAGATTTTCAAGTTTCTACCATGTATTTGTGATGAGCAATAGCGAGATAAAGTAATAGAACTGTGATAGTCTAACTAAAACCCCTCGATTTACCTCCCTTTTCGTATCCCGATTTTCAGTGGAACGAGCTCTTTTGTCCGAAACAGGACCAACTTTGACAAGAACAAGCCTTGACGAGACGAATGAGTCGTTGCTCTTACATTTCTATATGTTTTGGTACTGTTTCTAGCCACTTTTACTTCGCCAACTTTCGTGTTTCGTATGCCCTCTGTGGGGGCAAAGTGACGTTTCGATCTATGGGAAGTAAATTGAGGGGTTTTAGTTAGACTATCTTAGTTCTATTATTTTATCTCGGCGATAGATGAATTGAATTTTGAATCTTTACGCGGGAAGTGTTTCCTTGCCTGGGTAGAGCAGCCGCCCCCGCCCCCCCCCCCTCATTCTTCAGTTCTGTCCGTATGCTATATATTTAATTAGATGATCAAATCGTCATGGCAGCGTCTTTAAAATGTTGGTTCCAAGAATGTTTTGTTTTTGGTGTCTATGCAACTTGAAATTCTTGTTAGGATCATTGTTTGATAAGCTCCTTAAAGCTTCTTCATTTTTTTAAATCGGATAAATTATTGGCGTTGCGGCTTCCTAAAAAGGGCCCACAAGAATTAAGTGAATTAAAAAGAACTAGATTTCAAACTTTTCAACATTAAATTTTTATTGATGAAAAGGGTGAGTTTGATAGAAGGATTGACCGTTATAATCTAACCAGCTTTTATTAACAAGTTGCTTTCTCTTTAACAGTGACAAGAATTTTATTATACCTTCGAATTAAACAATTCTAATCTTTTTTCGAGTTTAACGAAAAATATGGCAATAAACGTCAAGATATATTATATGGGCTACGAGCACTTCAAGACATGCATCACCTTAAGGTTTCTATAAGGTTCACTTGCGATTTTAGCAGCTTGGAAAGAATACCAAGTGAAAATAACTTTATATCAGACCTGTCAAGAATTCTTGTGGATAAGATAACTATTTCTGAACCGGTAGAAAAGATACCAGGGATAAATTCTTAGAGATTTTATAGTGATAATATCACAGCTCAGTACCAAGAGGGAAGTCATTTAAAGGGGAATGAATTTATTCAGCGCTACCAGATCCAAACCTTGTGTTGTTTGTTTGTTTGTTAGGGAGGGGTTCATTTTAGGATGTTGACTGAAAAGGTTGTATTTCTGGAAAGGTTGTATAACTAGGCTATTTTCAAATGCTGTTGTTCCCAGGGTAAAAGTATGATCCTGACATCTAGAAAGTCTGAAGTTTGTAATTATTTTTCGTAGATAAGTTGGCACGATCTTGCTTTTTTCGACCCGACCTTGTACGAAGTGCTTCGTCAACTGGTTCAGGATTCGACAAAACCCGACGCCAAAGAGTTGTTCTCTGGGCTCGACCTCACTTTCTGCATACAGCTGTCTCAAGAAGAAGGGGGAGGATCGAAAGAATTGATCAAGAACGGAAAGCAAGTACCTGTCACTCCTGGTAATATACGAAACTACGTGAAAAGATATGCAGAATACAGAATGGTAATATCAGTCGAAAAACCTTTGGAGGTAAGCGACTTTTTTGCTTCGGGAATACCATTTGTGTTTACAAATTAGAAGCCGTTTTCCAATGTGCTATATTGAAATAACTTCCGTGGTTTTTCTCGGTAAGTTTCCCTATATGTAAATAAGCCTGATTAAATGATGATTACACGACTCAAATTGTGGTTGTGTCTTGGTGTCACGCGCTGAAATTTCTTTGATTTTGCATTTGGGAATAATTCTAAACTGGATTTTTTTCTAACTGTTGTAACCCTAGCTTAAATGATAATTCCAAGTTTAGCCTCGAAGCTAATTCTTACGTCCATGAAATATATTTTAATTGCCCGTTGATATAATAAAATGCTTGCCATTAAATCTGTTTTAGAGCCTTCGAGAGGGTGTCAAGGATGTCTTACCCACCCATACTCTAGAAGGGTTGACTGCGGAGGACTTTCGTCTATTGCTGAACGGCTCTGGGAACATTAACGTGCAGCAACTCATGAGTTATACGACATTCAACGACGAAACCGGAGGTTAGGCCCTTAGATATGCGATCATACTATGCTGCCGTGCTTTAAAGACCGTGAGGCCAAGATTACTGGATGATAATTTCAATAAAATTGATTATTATAATTAATATGGTTGCGTATATGGCCATTCCGGATTCCTAAGTTCTTGCAGTTCATTGCTTTGGGTGTCGGGTTCTGACTCAGATAATTAACATCGACCCATATCGTTTTTCGCTGTTAACAAAAAAGATAGAAAACCTGATAAAGCAAGAGAAAATGTGTTGGCGGTAATGAACTGTCTTTTTCCAGGAGTCTGTGCTCTTTATTGGAATCTTAAATGTCGTAGAATCTGTTTTATGAAAATCGTTTTAATCTATTGCTTGTGAAGACCTTAAGTATCTACTTTGGTTTCAAAGAGGGAAGATAAGATCCAGATTAAAATGGAGGTTTCTCAGTAAATAAGCTTGTCGTGTGTTTTCTTTTAATTCTACTCGCTATAGGCTATACATTTCTCTTCTTCTATTACACAAAATATGAATAAAGGTCAAACAATGTACAGTCTACGTTTGCTCGAGTTTTCATATATTTATTATATTTATTATATTTATCATGTTTCTCAGTTTGTTTGTTTGGCTTTCTGTGTGAAGTTTGGTCGTCTTTATTCGTAAAATCAGACCAGTCAGTCATAAAATAGCCATCTTCGAGAAACTTTCGTTTGAAGCTACTTATCTTAATCAATAGCAAAAGTGTCCTTAATTCTCTAGTGATTTTATTATTTCTGCTTGATATCAGTTTTACAATAAAATTTAACTGTTGATTGCAGTTGGTTAGTTGTTCGATTTCTAATCGAATATTGTTCGATCATTGTCTGATAGAACATGGCTAGTGTTTTTAAGATATATAATTATTTTGTCATCAAACTCTAGGTGATGGGCAGGACAAGCTTTCAAAGTTCAAAAGATGGTTTTGGTCTATCGTGGAAAGTATGACTCCCAAACAGAAACAAGAAATGGTATGTGAATTCGGATGGGTTTGGTCATTGAGAGAAGTCAGACCATCGTTGTTTTATCATTTATACGTTTAAGTTCAGAGTCCAGAAAACTATCGATCTTTCCTCTGGACAACACTCGTAAGCTTTGAAAATCTGGATTCTTGTTTATCGTTTTAGGCTTTTTGGATGGGATGATATTTGCTGTGGTTAAATTTCAACAAAGACTTCAAAACAATATAGTAAAATCAACTTTTGAAAACATAAAGCCACGAGAAATCACGAAATAATAAAAAATTCTCTCCTTTCTGTCGGTATATTGATTAAGGGTCCTCTGAGTCCGATGACCCAGACATTTTACAAGCGCAGCAACCACAACAACGGCCCATTTAGTAAGAATGCATCACATCTTCCAACCATCCATCTGCTTTCAGCAGATTTTCCTCTAAACACCCACCCCTGCTATTATCACAATATTTTTCTTATTTCAAGTATCCTTTATTCATCCTCAAATTCTATTTTTCTTTGTCTCATTTTTAGCTGTACTTTTGGACATCAAGCCCAGCGATGCCAGCAAGTTCAGAAGGGTTCCAGCCGATGCCATCAGTGACTGTTAAGCCGGCCAATGATCATCAACTTCCCACCGCAAACACTTGTATTTCGCGAATGTATATTCCTCTTTACTCGTCGAAAAACATCCTTAAAAGCAAACTTTTATTGGCTATCAAAACTAGGACATTTGGTTTTGTTTAAGTAATTAGCAATCAAGATCATTCAGAAGTTTATTGTAATATTTTTTCACTCTTTAAGAGGAAACAATTCGCCATAGATATATCACAGTAAAATGCTCGTTGTGTTTGTATAAGGTTTTGTGTTGATTTATAATTATGCTCCTATTAAAAATGGCCTATGCAGCCCTAGGCAGCCCAACCTTACTGATACTTTGCCAGAAACTACACTTAACCTCTTTATTTAGTTTTCCCCTTAGGCCGAAGCACCCTATTCAAATTGCTCTTTGCCATTCGTAGACATCAATTTTGCAAGGAACGAGCCTTAGTAATTTGTTTGCTAGACTCCTTAAAGTTTCGTCAATTCTCAATTTTGCCAAAGTTTGACACTCACTATTTATCACAGGATAAATGCCGTAAAATTTAGTTTAATGTCTTTAAAGATTATTATGTTCATTATATTTTTTATTTTTAAACATCCACAAGGTTGCAATATTTTTCCTTGGGTATAATTAAGATTTGTTGTCCGAATCATGTTTTTGTGTCTTCTGGCGCAACGAACAGACTGAATTTTGGTGCCATGCAAAAAGGTCTGTCGCCTCAGAATTATGCAATGTATGAAGTAGGGACGTTATTATCTGTCAAAGCATCGAATATTAATTTGACCGACTTTAATGTAGAATTTAGGCCTTTATCTCCTGGCTGTAACATTTGTAGATACAACATAATCAGTAAAAAAACTTTCGATGCAGCGGATAGCAGCAGTTCATTGCAAAAAGCGATACACCGTCCCTCGTTGTATTTTGTAATTGTTCAAACCACCAAATAACATTCGTCAGCACCCACGAACCCCCTTTCAGTCACACCAGTGAAATTACGATGTCTTTGAGCTGCCTTCTTTCTACTGATTAGGCAATCTCTATTTGTAAGTGGCTGGGTACTTTCAAACGGTGTACTTTGTGTTGACACGCTAGGAAAAAGGGGTTTATGCACCGTTTTCAAGTTGCTTGAAATATTGGTTTGGGCTCACTAATCTTTATTTGTTATACTATAGACGTAGAGGTACAGGAATGTGGTTTGACTTCGTCTTAAAAGAGGAATGCCATTTATTCTAACAAATACTAAATTCAACACGGCGATTTAGACATATGTTGAAAATGTGATTGAGGAAATTTAAATACTTGTTTGGCAGGGAAAGTTCATATCGAGTGCGAGGTTGTGTTGAAGTAATTTGCCTTGTTAGAGAACGGGGTGTAAAGGAAGTCGTTCGAAAAAGAGGTCACGCACTATGGGGTCAGAGGTTTAGAGGGTTTAACAAAACATGACAAATTCTGACAGTATTTCAAAGGGACATTTGTCGATTTCTTGATGAAGCGCTCTTAATGGTTTGATGGACGGTTTGATAGAAAATAGAGATGTAATTCGAAAGGAAATATCTTAGTTTTAAGAAGCATCGAGGTGGCAAATCATAAACTTGAAAGGCAGGTTTTAAACCTTTTTTTCTTTTTGCCGAAAATCTTGTGAAAAAACAGAAGATTTTTACGTTGATTCCATAAAAAAGTTTAACTACGAAAAAGTTCATAATTATAACAGCAATTGTTTAACAAAAATGAAATAATTTTTTTAGCAACAACAACGTTAATAAATTTACAAATACTCTCTCTTTATCAGAATAATGTTTATAGAAATATTTAGGCACCCACAAGGACCGCAGAAGCGGGGGCCACGGGGCTTTAGCCCCCAATAATTTCCAAAATGTACTCAAAATCATGCCAAAAATCGCCCTGCTCTTGGTTTTTAGCATTTTTAAACTTTGCTTCGTAGTACTTGCGGCACATAGCTATAAACAGTTATGAATATTGTAAGAATATTGCCACTGTGATATTGCTCAACCTCAGGTTTCATTTTAAAAATATTTGTTCCGGGTTTTGCCATGTTCCCTCAATATCAGATCAGACTGAAAAAGATTAAAATTGTATTGAACGGTAAAATCAACAAGGAAAAGTCATCTTCATTCTCCTTGAACAGGGAAGTTAAATTTTGAATTGGTCAAAAATTTCAACTATTTTTGAAAAACTGACCCAACTAGCCCAAATCACCAAAAGGAATTTCCTAAATTTTATTATAAAGATTGTTAGAAAATTTATATTGATGTAGGCCGAAGGGAGAATGATGAGTGGCAGTCGGATATCGGACAGTGTGTGTGTAGTGCCCCCAAACCCATTGCTCCAATTGTAATCTCAGCTCAGGGGGCGTATCTTGCGCAATGGCATGTAACGTGTAACTGCGCAAGTCTGAACCAACACCATGTTTGTTTGGAAACAGAAGGAAAGTATGGTTGCAAATTGCTTATCAATGTAACGTTTCAAGAAATCGTGGCATGTAAGGAATTATTCCCAGTATTAATGAAATGGCTTCGGGATCGGGAGAATTTCACGGCGAAGAAGAACCGCCGCGTGCAAAGCACAAGGTTGAAAATATCGGAACATCATCATCTGTCGGAAACGAATCGTTGGAACAGCAACCAGACGATCCAATAACACACGTACCTAAAGCCGCAAATGGAGAGCCATGCATTGCGTGAGTACTTTTTGAAGTTTCGTTACAAAAATAAAGAGCGAGGCAAAGTATCTAGAGAAGATATCTGAGCTTAACAATTTACCCGCTACTGTTATTCTGCTTTGGCTAGGGCCTAATATGTCCTCGAGGGCCAGTGGTTTAGCCAACCGTATCAAACACTTAAGACCTGGTGATCCGACACGGCTCTAAATATCATGTAAACATGTGAATATCATATAATTAATAGATGAATGAAATTTAAATCAGTTTTTCCAAATGCGTTCCCGTGTAATGTTATTAACATGCGATTTGTATCAACTTCTCCCGTGATACGGCTTCTAAGAAGTGAAAATGATGACGAAGTAAAATGGTCGATTACAGGGTATCGACCAAAAAAACTTCGTGAACCATCACGGTTATGATATTAGAAAATCAATGAATTCATTTAGAGGAAACATGTTCAACTTATAGTGATTTTGAAAATGGATAGCCCCTTGAAACAATCACGGAAAAAATAAATTGCTGCCTAAGCAAAACTGCCAGTGTGGTCAATGAAAATTGATGCATTTATAAGTTTGTGACTTACATTTAATAAATAAATTGATGATGATATTTCTAGTTATTTTTTATTAAATAGCTTCCAGGGAAATTTTAAAGCTGTGAATGACAAATCTCTTTACATTTCTATCGACTCACTTAGTGTTCACGGGAAGCGTGTGTTGCGAGCAAGTACTTTTCTTTAATCACCTGTAATAAGAATAGTTAACATTCCAAATGTAATTTTAATCATTGGTTTTATTCACTAGGGCGATGGAGAATTATCTACTGGCACATTTCTTTTTCATATTTGCTGCTAGTTTTATCCTTGGTGTCATATTTCTACACTCATCATTAACATTTTGGTCTTGGCAGGTAAGATATTTTCATTATAGGTAGGCCTATATAAATCTGATCATGGCTGCAAAATGTGTAAAAAGCTTTAGAATTAAAGAAGCTTTGATTTTTTTAACCCGACATAGCACCTATGAGCTGCACCTGGATATAACTTCTCTCTTATCTTATGTTTTATATTTACAAAATACAGTCAACATTTACTATCTTGAACTCTCAAAAGATACTGATAATTAATCGAGATAGTGAAAGTTGAAAATGACAGTATCTTAAGAATCTGGAAGTTCAGTGGTGGTTTGTGTACTATGGCTAGTGGGGCTCAGCCCCACCAAAGATTTCCAAAAATAAGTTTTAGATTTATAAATGTAAATAAAATGAACATCCATTATTAATTTAGCACTGTTCACTAATTTCGTTGCTTTGAGTTTCACTGTTTGTCCATACTCTAGTTTGTTTAAGTCCTACTGCCCGGCAGTTCTTTTGAAAACTAGACAAACGCGTATCAGCAACCATCTTTTGGGGCTAGCTCCCAAACTATCACATAATGCACTCAATCAAGTGCTTCTCGTGACTTGACTATTCATTTGATAACTACCTTCTGATTGGCCAATTCTGCTCGAATCTGCATTCCTAGCCCCAAGTAAATCAATTCAACTGTGTCTGAATATTGTTGTGATAAGCAATGTTGATGTGGCAACGCAGCAAAGTGATGTGTATTTGCTGACTCGCATTTTCAACTTTAAAACTTTGAAATAAAGCATACAAGTTAGGTCTTTATCAGATTTAATTTTGTCGATCCTGAAATAAGTTCAAAATGGGAAGGCTAGGCCATATGCCTTCTAATGACATATTTCCAATGCTGGCTTTCAACTTGAACAATTTTAGCTTAATGGCATATGAAAATTAATCAATTAATAGTTTGAACTTTTTTTTCTTTAAAATTTTTTGTAATTGCCATGATATGCTATGCAAAGGATATCGTCTACGGGTTAGCCATATTACAGTTGCCTAGATGTTTTAATGGACACCACCCACAAACTCCCCTTTTTGTGAAGAGAGGAACAATCCAGCAGACTTCAATAAATAAAGCTGAGCATACCAGCATTTCATAAAGTTAATTATTTTGCTTATTATAAATGATACATAATCAATAGTGGCACTTGTTTTTTTCAATCAAAACTTTCAAAATGATGACAGCCTTGTTGATTAGAGGTAGTAAAGAATGGAAAGGGAAGGGCTATTTATCATTCTTGGCGTTCTGTGTCTATGGCTTTAGATTTCGAATATTACGTCATCAGCCCCACCAACAATTTACCCCAGGAGCCGCCACTGTGGAAATTTTTAGGTTCTAAATTTGTCAGCTAATACTAAATGAGACTGAGTGATCCCAAATTTCATCAAGAGCTAGATTATATAAAAAATTTGATTCCAAGGTGATCTGTTTTTGTTAAGATTCAGATATTGCTGACACATCACATCTTGGTTGTTCTACAATCACCTGCCATCTGCCATACTCTGCAAACTAGCTTACAATGATAGATGTGTCATGATTCCTTGTGCAGTTAAGCAGGAAATATTAAAAAAGCTTCAGATAACAAGCATTTTCTCCAAAGAAAATAGAACATGGAATGAATTCATATTCAGTGCAGTACTGGAGGCAGTGGCGAATCTAACCAAGAATAAGTGGTCCTGCCAAAAGGGGGTCTAGGACCACTTTGTGTGAAGCCACACCCTAAAGACCCTCGGAAAAGGGGGGAAGCCCTTCTGGATATGTTGAAATCAATATTGCAGTGAAACATTTTTCACTGCCACATTTTGGAAAAAATGGGACCAGGGTTGGGATCCTTTCAAGTTCCTCCTGCCTTACATTGAAGAAGTCAAAACAGCATCACAAAAATTCTTTCTGAATTAATTAATATTTGTAAATGTTTTCATTGATTGAAATTTTTGAAATCATTAACTAAAAAGAAATTGCTTGTACAAATAGGCATATTCAGTTGTGATACAAAATGGGAAACATAATTGATGCAAATTATTTAAAAATGTAAAAACATTTTGCCACAACATGGATAGGTCTGATGAATGGTAGATAGGATCTTGAATTAATTTGTTTTGAATATCAGAGATTGACATCTTGCCAGTACAAAACAATCTGAGTCACAGAGTACAAAAGCTCCCAGTAATTATTACCATTGTTTAAGCAGGTGTCTTTTTCATTGGGAACTCTGAATTGTATGGTAGTTCCTGTTAAGGCAGGATGACAAACTGCTGAAATTGATTTCAAGCAAGCCCATTTTTCTGTCATGCATACTCCATCTCCCCTCCATCTTGTCTATTCTGGTACAAAAACGAAGATTCTCTCTCGACGGAGGCTGCAAACTTTTTCTATTGTTTATTATTAGGCCTTTGCATATGACTTCCTTTGCTCTCTGCAGTCTGAGAGATAACTATATGTCAGGTTTCTTGCTATGTCTGTGATATTCCTGACTTGAACAGTAAATAGGACCAACAAAACAACTCCAAACAATTTGATTTCCATAAATACCATTCATCTTGATATAAATCTTGTATAAATACCACTCGTCTTGATATTTATATAATTCTTGTATAAATCAAGTGATGACAGTATAGGCCTTCCCTGCCCAAAGCAGCAAAAACTTCTTCACCAGCAGAACCATGATGTCTTTGTTATAGTTAGTTTTATCCATGATATCAAAATAGTTATTTTTCCTAAGGAAAACCTGACTGTGGCCTGAGTGAAAAATAATATTCTTTGTGACCACGCACGGTGCAGAAAAATCAACAAATTATACCGAAACATAGGGCTCCAAAAATCTAGGTCCTGCCTTCATGAATGAGCAGGACCTGAGGTCCTGCCATTTCTGAAGGGCAGGAGTGCCATTGTTTTCTTCTATTGTGAGGCAGGACCAAAAAAAGGGCTACGAGGCGTTTGCCCATTGTGGGGCAGGACCAAAAATAGGGTTTAGTCCTGCCTACGACTATTGGGCAGGGCTGGCCACAGGGCTAAATTTTTGATGATATCATCTACGAACAGGATACTCAAAATTCCATTCCAGTCACCCTGTGTCTTAAAATTGAAAAAGGGCACAGCAACGAAGTAAAAGTGTAGAATAAGACAAGAACTGCCTTTGAATCAGGCATATTATGATTTCATAAAGTTAATCAATTTTTCTTATTTTAAAAACTGTTATCTTTGGAAATTTGTGGTCCTGCCCAGCAGGATAAGCAGGAGCTTTGGCTTTGCCACTGACTGGAGGCAAAAAAAGTTCAAGATAGCAAATGGTCTTCTACAAATGGAATAATATTTGAGATATTATGCAGTTGAGATATACTAGTTGTCAATTGTATCACTTTTAGGTTGCCTAATATATATATTTACAGAACTTAAATAACACTGATGGCTTGATGTAGCTTTCATAATTTTGCTGAGTCAAGCAAACTTCTGGTACCTTTGTGGCATAGCTGGGATTGGAAAATTGAAATGGAACTGCTTGTTTTGGCAACCATCAATTTGCAAAGTCCCATCAAATTAGCTATGAATTTGTTGCTAACAACACAACAGCACATTAGTAACCAAGGGATAATATCACTGGATCTAATTTTAGTACCAATGACAAAGGCAGGAAAATTTTTTGTTTCACTGCTGGTAGCTGGTAGCTGTTTCACAATTATATTTAAACTGTATTGTTCTTCTTTTATGCTAGACTTTTATGGTTAGAAGCATGTATGTGCAAATTCCATCAAACATAATATTTAAACTTCTTATGTTGTCATCAAAATGTCACCCAAACATTTTATATACATAAATATTATATACTTTTATTATGTCAAGCACACATTTGTCAGAAAAAATATATTTAAGTAGCTAAAAGAAAAACCAGTCATTTGACCTTTGTAAAACCATATTATTCTTTCAAATTTGTTGGTTATTTTTCTAGGTTTATGATGAAAGTGGACCATATACTACACATCTTACAGAGATACCAGATGCACTTCCTCATGAACAAAATTACCAACCTGGATACAGAAACGGTGTAAACTCCTTCAATGAAGTCCTTTCTGCTATCATCAGCCCCAATATGACAATTTCATTAGCAAGGTAGCAATCCTTATAGCATTAATAACTCAATGCTGCTGTATGCGCACAAAAGCATAACTCCTAACTTGTTTCATTGGCAGTAGTGTTCATGTTCTAAGCAAGTACAGTTGGGCTAAGCACCTAGCATTCAGTGCTGAATGTGTTATAATTTAAAAGTGTGTTAGAAACACTTATTCCTTCAGCCTAGGATTGGGTTTGCAGCATTGTAGAAAGTATGATGTAGACACTATTACTTGGCATTGAAGAACTTGGTGATATTTAACACAACATTTCATTGGCAAGGTTTCAGGCAACTGAAGTAGTAATTCTCACATGGGGAGTCATATATTTATTTGGTTGGTTTTATTTGCTGTTTCCAAGCATGGTTATTCAGGGTAAAATTTTTATATCCATAGTGCTAGTGTGCAGGGTAAAATAGTTATGGTTGAATAATCAAAGCGTGAATCCTAATTTACTTGATCCTTGTATGACCAGTAAAGCTCAAAGAGCTGCTATTTTGATTCCACGATCTTAATGGGTTTTGAATATTGAAATCAAGGAAAACAGGCCCTTTTGCTTTTCCAGTAGTTTAAGCTGCCCCCATTATTATGCATAAATTCTCCTTGTGAATATATCTTCCAATGCATTTTGCCAGGTTGCTTTTCCTGCTCAATAAAGTCATATAATACAGTCAGTATTCACTTTATAGTGCACCAAGTTTTTCCTTTGTAATTAAACATTTTAGTTTCGCTTTGTCTGTTAAACAACCATAGTTTCTCTGGGATCTGTTTTCTTTAATGAACCGCAATTTTTGAATTAGGTTTCAGAGCTTTGCGTTTGCTTGTTGTAACCATATGGGTTAATTAAGTAGTTTTGAGATATATTATGTAAATAAATAATGAATAACTGATTTTGTATGTCAGATAAAACACTTTGAATTTACAGTCAACAAGCTGGAATGCAGAATACAGACCTTCGTTTGAAAACATTTATTATTATTTTGGAGAATTGATGCATTTTTTGTATCTTAAAAACGTAATCACTGCTCTCCTGTTTAGGTAATTTATGACAATAAGTCATATTATTGCATTTCATCACAAGGTTCTATTTTCACGTAAAAGTTTTCTTAAAAAATCATCAAATGCCTCTAAAGATGTTGGTGTCTATGAAAAATTGGTTCTGATCCTGTTTTGCTTTTCTCGTTTAGTGATTAATTTTTTTGTTGAGATGGTAATCAGTTTTACTGAAAGGGTCGCAATGTCCTGTCTGGCATTGTAAGAAAATGTGTATTAACCCATCAAAGAAAAGGGCTTTCAAATAAGGCAGTGCTGTATTTGTATTCCACTTTTACTTTACATTAGAATCTTGATCGATTTAAACTTCTCTTTTGTTTCTTATGCTTCATTCATATTCAGCGTAGTACCTAGTTTGCTTCACAGATGTAGTTAAGCGTTTACTTTTCATAGATCTGCTATAATTTTATGCTCTGGAAAGATATTTAACATTTTATGCAAAAGTGCAGTTCATTCTTATCAACCACCCATTTAGCCCTGTTGTTTTTATTGCCTTCATCTGATGGACCCAGCAAACAGCATCACTAGGTTGTTATAGATACTAACAAATTGTCGAAAAAACATCAAACAAAAAAACTAGCAATTTCCATCAAATACCTTGTGTCAAATCCTCAGCAATTACAGGGTAGAATTAAGAAGAAACCGACGAACTGCAATCAAAATTGCTTTTTATTAGGCAAAAACATGAAGACATTACCAAAATATTTTTGCCGGTTATACATCCTTCTTGAAGCGTGAAAAAAGAAAATTCTAAAAGGCAGGGACCGAAGCTACAAAGAAGCCCTTAGGATAATGTATGATGTTAAAATACAATAATGATCTCACTAGTTAAGACTAGAATTAAAGAACACCAGAAATTGTTTAAGAATGCCAATTTCTACAGAATGAGCAGACATATTTATTTGGCAGAAACCGCATCTTAGTTTATATTTTTGAAATTTTATTTCTGAGGAAAATGTATTCTGAATTTCGGCTCCAACATTGGTAGTTCTGGCAATTTGAATCTTGGTCCTTTGGTATTCTTTCATAAAAATTGGGTGAAGGCTGTTTAAAAGATTTCGAGAGCTCAGAGCCTTAAATATCTAGCATTGACGGTGCAGTTTTTAATGCAGAGGCGGAAATTGCGGGGATGTGGGGGGCAACCGCCCCCCCCCAGGTTTTGCCAAATTGTCGGTTTTGTCAGCACAATTATGTCATTTGTCGGCAAATTTGCTTGCTTTTGTGGGCATTGCCCCCAACCCCGCCCCCCCACTTGAAAAATGATTTTCCGCCACTGTTTTCGTTTGAGCTAATTCGCTTGAGATTGTTATTATATTCGTTTTGGTCTCTTGTGCCACGCTTCCTCGCGTTTTTCTTGTATCTGCTCTACTAGTTTTTGGGCAAGGGCAATGCGGGAGAGTCTTTTGGCCTCCTGAGGATTCGATTTGTATAACTAGGGTAAGATGTGTGTTTCGTGGCGTTTTCATTCCCTTTGTTATTCTAGGGGTATTTAAGGGTTTTGGCATAGCGTGGGTCTCACCTTGCTTGTTGAAGCCTCAATACAAGTATGCTGTTTATTTTGAACGTGACGTCTCAATGAGAACTACCTATCAGATGAGTCAAATTGTGACCTGCCAGGTATGCATTCCTCTACTGATTAACCGGGTATGTTTTCGAGCTATTTTAGATAATGCTTTGGTGCTCGTTCATAGAAAATTTTTGTCACCTCGTGCTCCGGCTTTCTCAGTGGACTTAGTTCCACAATCATTTAGCCTTAACAATTTCCTGCTGTTCAGTAACCTACTGTTTTTTATTTTGCCTACACGGATAGAAAAGGTTTAATTGTTTGCATTTAATGACTCGGACCGTGTCTTTTGCCCTCTTGTAGCCGTTATTTTTTCAACTGTCCCTTGCTATAAATGTAAACAACAGCCAAAGTTCGGTTTATTAGTGGCTTTTTTGCTTGGAAATTCCAATTTTTGCAATCTAAACAAAGATTTAAACTTGAAGCGAATTCATGGCTTATAGATTTTAGGATTTATTTTGTCGGCAATAATTTTCCGCTCTGCGCTTGCGTATCTATTCGTTGCCTTTGTCCCGATAGATAAAGTCGTAAGCACAGGGGTTGGTCATAAATCATTTATGTCATGCGGGACACCAGGAGATTTCCCGGTGGGCCTCTTTCAAGTGAGTTTGTAAAACCCAGGAGGATATTTAATACGAACAATATTCTTGGTTAGAAAACGGCTCACTTATATGTAGACTCAGGTTCACAGTTGAGAATTAGAGGAGGTCAACATATACAAACAGACCCCTGCAGGGACCGCGCAAGCCTTTCCACTAGCCTGGATTAAAACATACCCGGGTTAAAAGTTATCCGTTTTTAAAGTGAGTCAATGGAAACGGCACTTTCTTCGACCCGTTTTTAATCCGTTTTTGATGGTTCCCACTAAGCCGAGTTAAATGTATCCAGGGTGAAAAGTTGTAAAAGAAATCAGTATTTGCATCAAAATCCTTCAATTTCTATCGTTGTAGGCCAATGGAAGCAACATCGACATCCAGGATTTTGTTTTTTGATTTTTGGCGCTGTCTCAATTTTTAAACGTTGCTGTTGTTGCAAGTGGATCAAAAGTTATCCGGGTTCGGCGTTCCCATTAACTCGCAGGTGAGTCAAAAGATACCCGGGTAAAAACTGACCCACTTTGAGACCCGTTTTCAAACTTATCCGTTTTTCAAGTGGGTTAGTGGGAACGCGACGCAGAAACGAATAACTTTTAACCCGGATATGTTTTAACCCAGGCTAGTGGAAAGGCTGAAATGGGTGTGACCGAAAAGTTTTTGAGGCCACACCCTCTTAAACGCCGGAAAACGCCCCTTTTAGAAAATATTTGCTTATTTCTATTGAATTTTTTTAAACAGTCTGGTTCAGAGAAGATATCAATAACTATAAAAATAGATAGAATTAGCTCGAGGGTAATAAAAAAGCAAGCTAACCAAGTTAGAAAATACAGTACATCATATCATTAAACAAGGTGAAACACCTAGAAAAAGAACAAAAATGGTTCCCAGTCAATGATAACTGCTACTACATAGGGGTAAACTATCCCAAGTTCCGTTAGAGTAAACCTTGAAAAAATGTTTCTAGCCTATTATTGCAAAAAAGTGGGTGGGCTATAGCCCCTGCTAGCCCAATGACTGCGCGGTGCCTGGACCCCTGTGAAAGAGATGCGTTGAATATGAACTGGGCCCCTGCGTTAGCTCTAAGTTTAAACCAGGGAAATGGCGACTCCAGCTCGCTATCGGAAAAGAAGCTAGATTTGTTTTCCAAGCAAGGTATTCCAATGATTAGATGCTTTTTAAAGGGTTTCTGAATTAGGCCAATATGAAAAACCCTTATGTTATTTTTAAGGAATCTTTATTTTGCTTCCTATTTACTGGAGTGATACAAGGTTTCTTGCCTCCAGTGTGGCACATCAGCCCGGAGATTTGTTTCTAGTCCAATTTTATGACCGAAAATTACCCTGTTATTCTAGATATGTTATTCATTTTTTTAAAAATTCAACCTATTTGGTATAGCCCTTTCTTCTAAGATAATAAAAGAAACCTAAATAGGATATTTATTATTTTCAAGTATTGGATCTACGAGTTAACGAGCTTGTTAATGTTGAGCATGAAATGGAAATTAAGTTTGCTCCTGTTGAGGAAATATAAGGGAAATTTGCGCTTACTTGTGTTGAGCAAGTATAAGTAAATGGGTTGCTCACATTGAGCAATTACAAAAGAATGTTTTGCTAACGTTTCGCTACGTTGAAGGGCTTGTGGAAGGAATGTGGTGCTCAATTCAAGCAAGTAGGTTTTTTATAGCATGACTTCTCAAGTTTATATGGTGAGCTACTCTGCAACAGTGATGCAAAACCTTAAGAACTTATACACCTGGTTAAGAGGAAGGTTTTGATCAAAATGAGGAAGCTTCGTTATCGAAACCAAATTTTATGTTATGATTCGTGTTTTTTTCGACTTTAAAAAATAAATGGCCAATGATATTAGAACCATTTTTATTAAAATCATGCCAAATGCTTTATAGTAGCGAGGTTATACTACATAATAAATAAATTTTAAAATATCAAGCAAGAAAGTTCACTTTACTAACGGATAGCCAATTTATGTGGAAGTATTGATGTGCCAGAAACAGTTCCTAATTTCAGCCTTTTTTCAAAGACCACTGATTTTGCTATATGGAAATTTATCTTTGTTTCCAATTGAGGGATTAGTAGCCATGTCAGTGCATTTCTATCAATAAATGTTGCTTTAATAAAATATAATGATTTAGCAATACTGTTGGCAGAAAGATATAGCATTGGCGTCTGCAGAATTGCAGGGCTGATGACCCAATCCTGATAAAGGTATAGAAAATGTCGTTTTCGAAGATACTAAACAGTACGGGACAAAGTATTGTGGTACACCTTATCTTATGTTTAGCAAGAAGCCAAATTGTCCTTTTACTTAAGCTCTTTGTTCATTAGGTAAAATAATGAAATCGCCACTGATGAGAATCCTCCGTGAATAATAAGGTAGAAGATATTCTGTTAACACGATACCTGCCTAACCGTACGCATTTGAAATTACCTAGCCCTACTCATCAAGAAAGTGTTCTAATTTGGAACCGGTCTCATTTGGCCTCGGGTAAATACTCAAAACTGGGTCTCAGAGGCGGCGTCAACTGTCAAATAATGGGTGATAGCTGCACAAAAACAAAAAACCTGTAACAGCTGATTTTAATAAAAAAATAAGAAATTCAGAACAGGATTTGACAACGAGAAACGCATTGATAGCAAAGTAAACTGGCATATATTAGAAGGGGGTTTAATTAGGAAATAAAAAAACAGTATTGAAATATCTCGTCATGACAAAAGATTTGGCAAATAGCTAGCACCTTTTCCACTTTGCTTGCAAAAACGTTGTCAAATGTGTGGTGAAGCAACATGAGAATGACATATTGGGCTTCGTAGAATCTACGATGAAATACAAAGAACTCAAAACCGTACCATACTTTTACCCCGTTTTATTTACCTACACGCAAATCTCCTGCGTGTGCCGATTTATTTAAGAGTGGCTTTTATCAATGAGTGGTTCTTACACAGTGCTGGGCGTTCATTAAATATTGATGCAGTTAACACAGAAGAGAGACAAACAGAAAGCCAGAAATGTCATAGAGTACTTTTTATAAATACATTATCTCAGTTTTATAAGTTTGGATTTGAATTCAATTTACTTGATAGATAAATATTAAAACTCGCATATTTTCAAAATTTTCTCTACCTAAAAATTGATGCCGATTTAATGCACCATCCATTGATTCTGTTGCCCCCTTCAAATGCCGCCCCCTTCACCAGGCCTAGACAGCGTAGTTGCACCCTAGTTCTTCCAAACAGCCCCGACATTTCTCGCCAAGAATGCATATGAATCGGCCGCTTCTTCAATCTAAACGCAAAAAAAACACAATTAGTTACATCTGTTTCAACGAGGAAATGCCATAGAGATATGGGAAATGGAAATACAGAAGAAAAAACCAATTTTCGATCCAAATTGAATTTTATCTTCTTTGCTCGGTGTTGCGTAATATAATTTTAGATTGGTTATGCTAATACGCCATCACGTGAGAATCATTGTGAGAAACTTTTTGTAAAGGCCCATAGAGTTTTTAAAACGCCATCTGAGCACCGAGAAGACTCTTGATATGCCTATGTTAGTATTCTCGTCATATTCATGCCTTCAATTACTTTAAAGATCTCCATCTCCAGAACAAATCTCCTAGAACCTTCTTCCGCATTTTAAGTGAACAAATCAAAACTTGGAAAGAAACTTACGAGCATGGCAGTTGGCTTGCCTCCGCCATGGCCTGCTTTCGTGTCGATTCTTATCAACAAAGGATTGGTCTGAAACGAAAATTAGAGCTCAAGCACTGCAGAAAAAAGACATTTTTTATTACCTGATGTTCTTTCAGACTTTTCCCTTCATGAATACAAGGTCGATTTCGAACGCAGCAAACTTTAAAATGAGACCTAGCCTGTCCAAGTCTAAAAACCCATCGGGATAAAGATCATTAAAAGCAAAATTTTCCTCTGTAGAAAAAGCTCCATGTATGATCAATTGTTCAAGTCACTGACCAGTGGCGGCTCGTGACCTTCAAGATTTGGAGGACAGAACGGTGATATTTGCAATGCGCATGCGCAATATTTTTGTTTCTTAAAATACTAGCAGCACTTTTTGATCGAGCAGCAAAGCATGCAGTGGAAAGTACAGTAACACAGTTTCCTTAATAAAACCACACTATGTTTCGAAAGAAATTGGCTGCCTTATTCTGAAATTCATAGATTATGTAAATTTAAAAAAAAAGTATTTGAAAAAATCATTACATAGCAACCACTGAGTGGAACTTGCTCATGAACTTGGCAGAACCTTAAATCTGGATAAAGAAATATTAGGATTCAGACTGCACAAAACAGAACACTTTTTGAATTTTACTTTGATCTTTATCTATTAATGAGATAAACATTGATCAAATCATTGTCTAAATTTAGCCTGGAAATCAGTCTTTTTACGGGTTGTTTCCTCTAAAGAACAATCAGCAGATATTTTTATATAAACAGTTGTAAGATCAGAAATTGAAAGTTCTTTTCCTTGCAGAGATTTTACATTGTAAAATATTAAGAGCTTCCGAAGACATAATTAGCCTTCTAATGTCATTATTTTGAAAACCTGAACAATTCCATTCTCAAGAAATCATTCATTGAGATGTTGGTATTTAACCTTTTCAGATAAATCCCTCCAATCATTTACCCGCGTGCGTATCCAAAATTTTCGCGTAGTGCCCCGCCGAAAAATCAACAGTTGTCAATACACTCGCTACATCCCGTCAGCCATCTGTACTTTGTGTAGACCTACCATGTTGTTGAAAAGCGACGACTGGTTACTGGTGTCTTGGTGTTGAATAACGAAAGATCAGGCCTGTCGGGACCTAAACGTTTTTCTTCAAGTCATATTCAATGAAAGGGGCGAAATTTTTCACTGTCATAATCGTCTGTTGTTGAACGTCGCGGAGCACAGAAAAAAATAAACATGTAGATGTGGTTGTTGTTTAAAGTGGGAGGGCAAAATAGGACGCCGAATTCTTCAGATTTAGTCGATCAGAGGTCGCGTTTTGGAAAGCTCGGGGTTGAAAATTAGTTTGTACGCATGTCAAATAGGGGCAAAAATATTTGCCCATGAAATGACATCATCGCTCAAGGTTCTAGTCAGAAAAGAGGCTAGGAACGAAAAGCGATGGCAAGGGACCATTTATAGAAGAGATATACGTAGTTGAATAATAAAACAAAACATTGATTTCTTAAATTTGCCTTGAAACTTTCTTTTTTTTTGGGGGGGGGGGAGGCATTGCCATAACCATAACGTCTTAGAACATGCGACATTCCATGTACGAAAATGTGACATTTACGATTATTTGATAATTGATCGAATTTAAAATGGCAGCTAGGTGATAAAATGTAATGAAAGTTATAGAAAGTTGGAATCCTTCTACAATTTGAACTATGGGGAATATCGAGCTAGAATTTTCAAATTATTTTCAACTCATGACATTCACATTTACACTTCAAAAGGTTGGGTGAGAAAATATTTGATTTTGCCCTACTTTGATATGGAATGACCCATAGTAAAAAATTTACCTGGTTTTCTGCTGAGCCCATTACATGCTGGAGTTCAGAAATAAACTTGAACGAATGCAGTGGTACAACTCGGTCATCGTGGTCAGCGGTTAAGAGTAGCATAGCAGGATACTGGGAATTCTCTTGCTCAGGTTTGCGGATGTTGTGCAGAGGTGAATATCTACGTCAAACGAATTTGTCAGGAATACAATAAAAAGTTTATATGAATATTTATTGAAACATAATAGTTAAGTTAATGTCATCAGTTTTTACATGGCGGTATTCTGTTTGCGTTTTTACGTTGCAAAAGTTGGACAATTTTATCTGGTTCGAAGAGAGTCGACAAAACGACAAAAGCGGCTTTGATTGTAAAGTATGATAACACAATGATATGGTCGTTTATTGGTTACATTTTGCATAGAGAATCAACCTAAAACATCGTCTTATAACGTGTTGTAGATAGAAAAGCTGATGCATACTTAATAAGATATTCAAATCCATCTTCTTTGTCAGCACAGCCAAAGTCTGTAATCCTGAGGAGAGTGATATAAACTAATTAGAAATGGCTTGTAAATGGTTAGGGTTTTTGCGAAATCAAATAAATGTTTTTACAATCTCTAGAAATGTAATATTTGCTTTGAAAAGATTAATATATAATTATGATTTACAATAAGAATTATAATTTACAAACCAGGCATGTCCGATCGTAAACTTATGGAACTTTAACATGTCCAGAACTCTGAAAAGAAATCAATACATGAGTTGACAACTGAAATGCATCGGAATTGAAAGAGAAAGAGATTTTAACTGGCTGTAAACTTAATGAACATTTATGTACTTCATTAAAAGAGAAACGCTAAAGAGTTATTGTGATCACAAATATTCATTTTTTGATATTATATCAAGTTCGTGCAAAAATGGTAGAGAAGGTAATCTGGGAAGCAGAACAGCATAAATTCCCGTACAGAAGTGCAAGATTGAACTGTGAGCATGGATAAGAGTTTTCTCTCCTTCATCTAAACGCGCGTCCACTCATCTTGTCATCTACGCTAATTCGCCTCTCATCTCTTCCATTTACTCCTATATATTCAACCCCAGTACAGTAAAGGCAGCGTTCACCCCCGGATGATTTTCGTTGCAAAAACACTTTAAGCTATATCCTGTAGAGGCTTACCCAACATGACACAAGACGCATTTATATAGCTCGGGGCGTTGGTTTGCGCATGCAGCCACAAGCAGACCACCGTTGGAACCACCCTCGATTGCCAACCTGAAATATAAAAGAAAAAACTCATTACTGTTATCACATACGGGTATAGTGTAAACAGGGTGCAAGAAAACTAAGGATTTACCCATACCGGCGTTAAATCATACCGGCATAGTACCAACATAGTGTAAATGGGGTCCAAGGATCTTTAGGGGACCATGGGCTCCTTGGTAGATCAATTCTATCAAATAATGCCTTCCGTGAAGAAAATCCGGTGCAATAACCGGAAAAGGTCGATTCAAAAAACGAAAAGGCCGGTGCAAAAACAGGAAAAGACTAGTGCAAAAACAGGAAATAGCCGGTGCAAAAACTGGAAAAGGCTGTTGCTTGTTACTAATATTGTACCAAAATGAACTAAGCTAAGGTTGGATTGAAGCTGATCAACGAAGCAGCAAATTGAAGCAGTCAATTCCTTTGCAGGAAAGCATTGTATCAACCGGATTCAGCGCTCAGTCCTTTTGTCAGGTAGCTTTCACCCTTAATTGCAGCATTAATTAAGAAAGACTTACTTCTCACTAGATGTGTACTTGTTTTTGACAAGATACTCAGCAGCCACCTGAAAATCATCAAACACATTTTGTTTTCGTTCGTACGTTCCAGCGCGATGCCAATCCTCGCCGTATTCCCCGCCGCCTCGTGTGTTGGCAATGGCCAGCACGCCACCAAGATGCTGAATGAAAATCAGCCGTTTGACACTGAATGCGGGCAAAATGGAAATGTTGAAACCACCGTAGCCATATAGCAAGCACGGATTATTGCCATCTAGAACGATTCCCTATGAAATACGAATAAATTTGCAAAGAAAACAAAATAGTCGAACTTCTACAACAAAAGATTTTCTACCACAAAATATTTCATTTCAGGTTATCCGTGGATTGTGTGTAAATGCAACCTGTTAAAGCGTACCTACAGATACTTGGAAAGAGTTTCTTTTATTCACAACTACTTCTAAAATAGGCAAATATTTATCCCTTTTATCAACAACGTTTTTAGCAAACACGTCACAATGAATACCAAAACTCTGACAAAATGGTTTGCATGCTGCAGCTTCAGTCTTTGATTTTTTCATTTGTATCACTGAAATCATCAGATGAAATTTTTGAATTATAGTTGCAAAGACAGGATGTCCCATCATTTTTCTCCTTAAACTAATCATACCAACATCAAGGCAAATATTATTAGATATAACTACTATTTGATTAAAGTTTGTTTTGTAACAATACATGGTATTCGGGGTGGTTATAAATGTCAAAAGAAAGATGTAATATTGTTCACTGCCTCAAAGATTTTAGCAATATTTCTTATTATGTGACAACAGTCACATCTTAAACATACCACATATACAAAACATTATAGCTTGTACCTTTTTGTGAATAATGAAAACCGGGACTTTTGTGCCATCTTTGCTTTCAACAAAAACCTGTTCAGTTTCATAATCTGATGCATTGAAGCCCTTCACTTCGATCTCTCGAAAAACCTGCAATGTAAAAAGCATCCACTTAACTAACTCACAGCAAGAACAAAGATTCATGTGGTCAATGTTAAACAGTCAGATGGCAAAATTGGGATGTTAAGACTTAACTCTGTCGAACATAAGGTGGGAACTAGCCTGGAATATAAGAGAGTGCAGAATGGTGAATCATGGTAGAGCAGTGTTGAGAAATTACGTTAGAATTTTCAATAGAACTACCTTTGGTTCTGAGGATTCATCAGTTAAATCCCAATGAAAGATTGTGCCAGGTGCCAAAAAAGAAGTGAACTTGTAAAATATCTGGAATTTAAAAAAAATAGAAGTGGTTATTATAAATATTGACCATGCACAAGGTGAATTACTTTTTAATGAATGTACGTGTACGAAAAAACATGAGAAATTTACATAATCCGAGCAGTTAAATATGAGTGCAGTATGGAAGCAGATAGTAAAAGCAAATGTTATCAGCCTTGTAACCGAACTACTAACTGTACAAAAATTCCTGTAGTTAATTGCATAATAGAACGAGCGGCTTTTGTTTTGTAATTGGAACTTGAAATAGTATAAACATGAAAGAAGGGTTACGTATAAGAGCATATTAGTTTAAAATAAAAGTTGTGAAAACCGTTTTTATTTTTTGAAAATTCATGCCCAGTGAAAAAAAGAAAAAAATAGATTTTCAGCTCCTATACAATGTAAACAAATGTAATTTTCAGCAAGATCGACTTTGAATATTTGCTTCTCGTATCAATCTACTTTTTTAGTGTCAAATTTTTCTGATTAAATTACGTTAAGCTTATCATAATGAATATGCTTGAGTATGAAACAAACCATAAGAGCATGCTAGTCTTTGAAATGAAATATAAGACACTGTCAAATGCATTGAATGATGCATCCTTTATCTGCCTCACATCTTAATATCACGATCTCTTTAGCTATTGTCTAAACTCAGTAAACTTCCTTCAAACTATAATTGTTACTTAAACACTATAAAATATCAGGAAAAGATCAAATATGAAAAATAGTAAAATGCTTTAACATTATGAAATAAAAAATACAATAGCATCCACTAAACAAAAGCAAAAGTACCAAAGTATGACGTCATCAAACATCAATATATTCTAAAAATGGGTCTTATGACGTCATCACTATATGACTCTATGTATAATAAAATCGCAATTTTCAAACTTCTAAATATTATAAAAATGATACCTCTGTCTGTTCCCTTCTTCCCGAGTAGCCAATAACAGCACCAACATCCAGCGGCAGTTCGCGTAGCCTCGTTCCGTCGACAAGGCTATGAATAAACAGCTTGTTCTAGCAGAAAAGTTGAAAAATCTTGTTTAGCGAAACTGATTGAAAACATTTGCAAGTCAGACGAAAATCTGAAGATAGGCCTATATTTTCAAATATGTTGATAATACGTTCATATAGAATTATACTCCGAGATCTCCACATAAAATTTTGCCCCAAATTTTCCGATTAATATCAGTCCCGAAATCAACACATGAAGGCTTAGTCAGGAAACTGTTAAATCCCGAGCAGGCGAAATGAAACATGCATAACAAAAAGATGTGAAAGAGTTTGGCGGTTCGGCCGTACAAATGAACAAGGATCAGACTATTCCATTGATCGAGGACCGAACAATTGTAAAATTTAAAATCATTATGGGTATGACTACAATTAGGGTTTATTGGCGATAAAACATTGCATGAAGAACATTGGATATTTGCATGACGTTGTGAGTAAGCACAGGAAACCAACTATTTTTATAGCTGTTGATAACTCCAACAACTTTGAACATTAGCTGTATTATTCCAACAATTATTGTAACTGAATACTTGACCAGTTTATTGCTGGTAAGTTTACGGTGAAGTAATTGAGATGCCAATTTGCAATCGGGATTCGGCCTTTTTATGTTTAAATCATGGCACCTAGGCCATTAAGTCATCCCTTCTAAAAACGCCAAAGATAGTAGCAAAACATTAAATGAGTTACCTTGACATCATGGAGCGCACACACCACCAGCTTGTCTTTGTTTACACAGCCAACCCACTCAATCACATCCCTTTCGTCTTCCTCGATAAGAGTTTTCCAGCTCTCCTATCAACAAATATAAATAAATTATTTACAATGACAACTTGAATGGAGGATTTTTAGCATTTCCTCAAACTGTCGAGAACAGCGATTCTGTAAATTATCCGTGAATCACATCGTCAGACTTGCTTCATTCTAAACCACAGAGATGCTACAAGTGCAATTTCAAGGCTTATTTTGCTGGGATCAACGACAAAGCAAGGGTCCTTACCATTTCGGATTTGGCAAAGTCAATGTTGATGACCTTGTACTTTGGTGCCTTCAGATTCGTTTTGAAAGTAAACACAGTTCCGTTGTTAGCAATGTACTGAAAAAATAAGAAACAGTTATGAGATCAAAATTACACTTGTTCCTATGTTCCTACCAAAGGTTTGACCAAGGGAATGGAGAAAGTAGCAAAACAATTTATAAAGCAAAATAAAAAAGGATTTCTATATGGCGTTAGTGGGTTGCTGAAACTACTAGTCGCTGTATTTAATACTAGATAAGTAAACACAAACAGCTTAATTCTTCTTGCCTTTTAGGTATTGCTTTGTTAGAGGTACGAAAAGGAAGAAAGTTTCTTTTGTTTGGCAACGAGCTGAGAGAATATGAGCTTCATTCACTCTTTCAGAACAAAAAAACTATTGCAAAGAGGTATTTTTCCACTTTTTTTCTTTTTCCTCAAACACACTTAGAAAGGATTCTTGCCAGTGTCAATTCAGGCGTTTTTCCTTTTTCATACATGAAGACAAGATAACAGTGCTTTTTGAATTAACCAAGAGCTGTGGCCGCTTACCTCATACTCGGCATCAAAATTATCGATGAGTTTTACGTAAGGCAGACGATCTACGATAGAAAGAATCTTTTAAAAAGTTGCCAGAAGAACCTGTTAAAATGCAAAAATCGTGATAACCAGCTACATTAGCAAAATTTAAAACAGCTTTGAAAAAAGCAAAAATATTTAGAAATGTTAAAGCATATCTTGGGACAATTTTTAAATGCGAATTATTTCTGTAAAACGCATCTTTTCTTAAACTCTGCTAGAAGGCGCATGTGAATAAGCTTTTGATACGAAATAATAAACTGATAAGCATTTTGAATAGCAGTACAGGTCCTGAATTATCTTGAAATGTGTAATACTTTTTGAAAAATCTAAAAAACAGAGATCTTATCAAAGTAAACTTGGTATTTAATTGGTCAAGAAAACTTAGAAGAAAGCCAAAATTTTACTTAAGGCCTGTCTTTCATGATCTCATATGTAACTCCATATGATCTCAAAAGTTTGAGAGAAATTTTCGAAGCTTGTTTGTATGTGTTACTTGATCAAATGCCTGTGAAATTATGCTTTTTCAAATACTTTTATAAAAAAGAAACGTAAGTACACAAAAGAATCCAAAACAAATTTAAAAAACCTGTTAATTAGACTCTTGTGTAAATATAAGATTTTAAGGGGTGATTCAAGGACAAGTTTATGTAAAAATTGTAAGTTTGCATTATTAGGTCTATGTAAATGTTATTTGCAAATGGTCCTAAAGTTTAGGATATTTTTTATCATTTGAAAGAAATATCATTTAAATCTAGCAACAATACTACAGTCTGTTTCAATACAGCAAATTCCTGAATTTTTAAAATGAATTTCAGCGGAAAATAAACACCGTGTCGCACCAGCTTTTTCGGCAAGTACATTCCTTGTTGCTTTGAAATGAATGAATGAGCATACCTTTGATTTCATATCCCAATGTTTCAAGATCAACATAGTAAAGCTTGTTCACTGGATCGCAGCCATTTCGCACTGAAATCAACACATATCTGCCATCGTCACTCACTTCTGCACCACTGCCAAAACAAGAAAGCTTTTGTTTACTTTAATTAAAAGCAAATTTCCATACCAAGTTAAACTCTTAGTTTGTTAAAAGGTTGTATATGCAATGAATTTCAGCTTTGCAACCCAAAGATAAAGAAGGTTCATGGAACAGTTTACTTTTCATAAAAGTCGAGGATATTTCGTTAAGATTCTTAACTTGTACAGGTAACCTGAACATCAGTTTGTTCAAAGTTGCCCATAATCTTGCATCAAAGTCTGACTTTATGCTTTCTTAAGGCAAAGAAACTTTTTTATGTTATAGAAACATTCTTTTTTAGGTAGTTAGTAAATGTACTATTTGTTTTCCTTTTTCCTCAAGCATAATGAAGTGAAAATTATTTGACTTATTATTTGAAGAAAGCACCGATAGAGAGGGTCATAAGATCCTGAGGAGGTACCAATCACCTTTAATGACATGGTGCAGGCCATGAGATAACTTTGTGTCAGATACATGATTGTGGAAATGGAAGAAAACAACGAATCTTTGAATGGTAGCATTCCGGCTGCCTTTTCAGTATTGGGTATATTTTTCCAATGATCTAGAGCTGTCTAGAAATGATAAGAGCTATTGGGGGCCTTTAAAATGTTTGATGCAGTCTACGCTGCCATTCAAGGTGCTATTTAGACCCAGCACCCAAACCCCTGACCGTATACAACAGGACAACAAGCATAGAACACCATCCATTTTTCCAACTTACAGTAGCCAATCAGGGTTCTCTGGTAGCTCCGCGCACAATATGTCCTCTGATTGATCAGTTCCCATTCGATGGTAGTAGAGCTGAAATGCACAAGCGTCACTTAAAACTTCGATATACATAAACAAAGTACATCTAATAGCTAACAAATTCCTCATAAATTACAAGATTTCATGTTTTATTAATATTGAAACGAAAACTGTTAATATACGACAAGCAATAAACAGCTGCTGAACAGCCTCATGATAAGCAAAGTTGAACCATAATTTGTTAAATGAATTAAACTATTACAGTTCCTAACTTAATTAATTTTAAAGAAAATTACAATTCATTTCAAGAAAATTTCTTTGCTTCTATTTGATGTTATCTTGTACTGATTATCAGAATTCCTCTCCATGGAGTCGTATCTAATTAGGATGATAAATAAATCATAATATGATTACCTATCCTTATCTGTTTTTCTACCCTGATTTAAAATATTGATTGAATGCCAATAAAGATTAGTGTAAACCAGTTATTTATAGAGCACTAATTGCCCTTTAGACAGATTCATACACAATCTGATGTGCAGAACAGGATGGTTCTACGCCTCTTCTGGAGAGCATGTACCTGTAACAGCTGATTATAATTTGATTGCTGCAAATGAAATAAACATACTTTCTGGTTCTTATTGCTTGATGTCTCTGTTCCATCTTGCTTTCCCTCTATTTTTGGATATCTCTAAAACAGCAGATTTCAAAGAAGTACAGGAAAACAAAGGCTACCTTTCACATTTTATAAAGTTTATTTGGCTGCAGAAAATGTCACCAGATGTTTAACATATTTTATGTTCAGAGAGTACCTGTTAGAGTTGAAATGCAATAATGTATGAAGGTATCGGTATGTAAGAAGGTAGTGTGATTTCAGAGGCAACTAATTCTTTTTCATTGGATGTGCAAACAGATTTTTACTGTTAAAAGGCCATAGAAGATTGATCAAGACAGCAGATCCACTCCACTCACTGTAGATTATATCCATTATTAGATGTACTTCATACTTTAGATTTATATTTACTATGTGACTCTGGTGTTAACTTTGATAACTCCTGTTATGATACATGAAAATACATGTATGAAGACACATTTTACTACTACAAAGACACATGTATATGATTTTGCACTTGCCATTAAAGATGTCTACCAAAATTTGGCATATCCCCATTGACATATGCATTCTAAGCAATCCCTTTTGCTATTTGTGTATGATCTAGCAGGATTATTCTACAGCAAAAATTGAGTATACTTGTCCCAGGCATAACTGAATTGCAAATTTAATGTGCTAATCTTATTATCACTGTAACCAACACATTTGGAAAGAAATTAATGTGTACTCACATTATAAAATAAACCTTTATTGTCATGTGTCCATGCCATGCAGGAAAACTTTACATTTTCAAGGACATCAGGCAGATCTTCTTTAGTGGAAACATCTTTAAACTGCCAAAATCAATAGTGAAATAGTGTGAATTATAAAAGATTGAATGTTGCTAACTTGAAGTCAACTGGTATACACATCAATGCTTGATCAGTGGTGAAAATTAAAAATGTTCACAAATATATCAGATTTGGTGATAAAGTTAATGGCACTATCTATCTTCTTTCAATAGGTTTAGACCATTGCCATGTATTATCAACATTACATTAACCCGCCCCCCCCCCTGCTTACCCACTAGCCTTGCAACCCACATTCCTAAAACTCAGTTTCACCAGGTTGTCTGCATTGATGTATACTTATTTGATAGGGCATAACAAATTGCAATGAATAAATGCGAACATGCAAATGATTGGGTACAAATTCAGCACATTAATGCATGGCTTTGACAGCTCTAATCAAAGACTTGTTTCATTCCTTAAAAGCAATTTTCAGGCAACCTCTCCATTTCCTTACTGAGATCCACGAGAAAGGAACTGTATCCAGACCGAGAGAAGAGACAAGGGTCAGTCAGGTTACTAGACATGGGCAAGGAATGGTATGCATCTGGAAAAATTAACTACAGAAAGGTAACTGAACAGCATAGATAGAGTGTGGGGTACAGAAAAAAGCTTTGAAAAGGAAGAATAACATATTCAATTTTTATTGAGTTGTATTTCAGTAATTTTTGAATACCTTTATTTTATACCAGTCAGACCCATTTTTGCTCAATCCATAGGCAAACAAATTTGAATCTTTTGAGAATTCATAGCCTTTGATTGAAATGGTGCCATCAGGTGCGAGTTCATTGGGATCAAGAAATACCTTTGCCTCTGCACCCCAACTTTCTTGAACATACATAACACTATAGGAAGAACAAAAGCTTATTTGCTTTCACTATATTCAGGCAGATATTGAAAACTGCATTCAAGGATAAATTCATTAAAACTTAGTGCTGCATGAAAAAGAATAATAGGTAGTCAATTATGATAGGCATAATTAAAAAATGTGAATCTCAAGGTTAAAAAATGCAATGTAGAAACAAAATAAATTTCAATTCATACTAGGCATATAAAATTGTTACAGTCACAAGTGCAATTTTCTTTGCTTCATCGTCACTGTTATACTAGTCAGGAAACAATGTATCATCATCATATAATAGTTAAGAAATCTCTGTAAATTTTAAAAAGCTAAAAAAATCCAATAAATCTAGAAATCTTGTACCGTAATTTATCAATGGTTTGTTTAGGACATATGACTCGATAGCTCCTCGCGAGTTTTTCTCATGTGTCCTTCAGCATAACAAAACCACTTCATCTGATGTACTTAATTGATTAAATTTTTGAAAATGCTAACTTTTGTATTCTAATTTTTAATTCTTGGTATATTGTAATTAACATTTGTTTTTGCTGATAAAGATTTTTTGTTTATCTACTGCACCATAGACACCTGCCATGAATTGCATGCTGTTGCTATGACCCATTGATACTCCTAATTAACTCTGCTATACCCTTCAGTTGGCAAGACAGATTTATGGCCTTCAATGAGCTACACACCTGTCCTCCCTACGCTGGTTCAATGATGGTGTTATGCAAATTCATTTATACACTTTTACTTCTTTCTGTTATTAATTGGTCAGCAGTGACCCTTGTTGGCCTGGAGCCTTTAAGCTTCAATGGTTGAAAACGTTTCTATACTAAGAATGTAGATTATAACAACTATAAATTACATCATTATTAACTATTATACATGCCTCTGATTCTGCAAGCCAGAATTGTAAAAGTAAAAGTATCTTGATCCTCTCTTGAAAGGGCAGCCATACTTTGGGTAATCCCAAAGCTCCTTTAACCTGCAATATCAAATAATCAAATGTCAAAAGCAAATGCTTGAACTTGCATTTGAAACAAAGCTTTAAAATAAGTATACCTACTGTGAGAGTTTCTTTTTATGAACTACTTACTATCAAAGTCCATTTATGAATATCCTTGGATGTCAACGCTACCAAAGCATTTTAACAAACCCAGGCCAGACACATTGCAAAATTGTACAGAAATGTGATCAGCTTAAAATCATGCATTCAATTGGTAAGTAGAGGATAGGTAATAAAAATAATTTTCTAAGCCAGAAAGAGAAATGGGGTGCCATTACAATGTTCCCTAATGTCCAAATAAATTTTGTTCTACATGCAAATAATATTTTGAATCACATTAAGGTAAGTTTATATGACTAAGTATGTTGCAAGAAAAATTAATAGCTTTATGGAGATATGCATTCTTACATTGCTAAGGCAGGTGCAGGTGAAGGGTTAGGTCAGCCTAAGAGCTAGTGTGGACCTTCCATAAAAAACCAAAGCCTACGTACGCTTTTTCATTGACTTCTAAGGAAAAAAGTGTACGAAAAGTAACGAAATAAGTAAGCAATACAATATAAGTAACGAAAAAAGTATCCATAATGTCCATATGACCTAAACGTCGTGTGGATATTGGCTATGTTGCCTTTATCGAATTTAATAGCAGTGTAATAATGTGTCCGTATGTTTTTGGTTCTTTTAAATATTCTCTAAAGATTTCAGCTGCTTCATCTCTGGGGGAATCATTTGAAGAGGAAACTGCCCGGCTCCTTGCCCCTAAATCCAATGAACAGGCGACAACATCCAGTTTAGGTCTTACTAGGTGGGTAAAAAGGTTATTGCTCCTTAACTGATTAAGCTGGAGTACAATGCTTAATACAGAAACATACCTGTCGTAGAATTTTGACTTCACCTCACAATCATTGAGATATTCTGATGTGATCGCATTTTGATCTTCAACAAACTTTTTCGTCTCATCCGAATCAGGATCCTCCAGCCAAAAATAGGGGTCTAAAATTTTCTGGCCATGGTATGTATCAAAATTGCTTTCATCACGCCTAATGCTTGGGTATTTGATACCCGACATAATTATTTCCTTTCCCTAGAGTACTACACAATATACGTCTTTCTTATTCAGACTTGTAGTCCAGACTACATACAAGTTAAGTACAATACAACAATCAAAATTGATCAGTGAATAACAACAAGGGCTGTTGTTGCTCTTTTGTATCCATTTTTAAACGACCTCCTATTGATGTAACGCCGGTCTCGGTGAGCAAGGCTGTTCCTTCGCGCACTGTACCACCGATGGGGTAAGCGCAAGGAAGTATAAAAAAGTGGGGGGGGGGGCATTCGTTTAAAGGGAATATTTCCCTAATGCAAGCATTGTTGTTTACGGAGTAGCAAGCTACCTTTATCTACAGGTTACTGAAATAGAATCCATTGTGTCCTTGTCAGGCCCGACGGAACCGGGGGGGGGGGGGGGTTGTGCTGTAACACCCGGGCTGGGGTGCTGTAGCCTCCAATAATTTTCAAACTGTAGTATATTTCCTTTTTAACAGTGTACTGAGTGAGAAGGAATACCATGGTCAGCCCCCACCCTGATATGATTTCTTTTCCGACGGCACTGCTTGTTTTGGAAAGTCAACAATGCCAGATGCTAAAAAGGTTGGCGGCCAAATATTCTACGTTTGACGGCCTAATTTGGCCAGCCAAAAACAAAATACAGTGTAATCCTGATATAACGAACCCTGGATATAACAAACTCTCGATATAACGAACCAAATTGTAGGTCCCTTCATCGTAATCACCCCCGATATAGCGAACTTTTTATAAATTTTTTTTCATCTGGTATTTAAGGTTATTTGTTTCCGTGTTCATTTATCACGTTCTCTTTAGGGAAAATCGTTTTTGTAATCGGCAAAACATGCCAATGATACATTTCGATGCGACGATAAGCTTTTATTGAGAGACCCAGATAGAGAAGCAGAAGACGACAAATAAGAATATGAAGTAATCGAAGACGTCATTCAGCCGCCAACTAGAAGTTAAGTGATACCAGCTTTGCCAATCTCTTGGTCCCAAATTATAATCTTTAATAACCAATCAGTAATATTATTTGAACACAGCTTGATTTTTTGGGATAAAATGTGCACATGAGTTGGAGATAGCCTAAACAAGCACACCGCAGGTTTTTCTAGGGATGTACTGCGAAAAGACCTTCAGAAAAGAATACCAGTGACACAAAATAGGAATTGCCAGCGTAAGATTGGAATAGATTTCTAAATAGAATCTGATTTCTTCTCACTGTGGACTTAAGTGGTACACCCTTGGTCGATATTTGCGTTTTATTTTGATAAACATACAAAAAGACAAGCACCTCTTGCCAGAAAACTAAAAAAAAAGATGTAATCCCAACCGGACGTTGCCACACAGCCTTCTGTCGGGAGAGGTCTGGAATCCAGTTTGTTGCTAAAAAAGTATTCCTAAATAAAAGTATACGGAAATACTACAGTACATTAAATGTTGCTTGAAAGCTTGTAACTGTAAACCGAGATATATAGGGTGTATTTCATAAACTCGTGATCTTAAAAAATTGTTCTTATAAGAAAGAGTGTAATTTGAACCCGGAATTCTTTCATGGTCTCATCTCATCTTAAAAAATACTATAAAAAGTTGTGTTGAGTTTTATTGTCTATCTAGTTCGTATCCTTTGTTATTAGGGCCTTTCTGTTGAAAAGCGTGGAACGGAGCGTGGAGGCGGTCCCTGGTGGTTAGAAAAAACAGGTTGTTTACGTCTTGAAGGTTCAAATTGGATATGGTTATATACCTATAAGTGTGATAAAGGACATCAATGTACAATATTTGTAAGTAATAAATTTGATTATTTTTTCTTTATTGCTTGATTTACAGAAAGGCTTATTTTTAGATATATCATTATTAAGTACAGCAATTTGATCCTCGCAATGAAGTACCCTGTAAGTTATTGATGTAGGCGACCATAGTCTTGAACCTAGCTTAATCTACAGCAAGATAGAGAAGCACTCCTTTCGGATGTTCCCCGCAGCCAGACCATCAATTTTACCTTTCAAGTACTAACTTTTCGATACCATCTTCTCTGACATCTTTACATTTTTGTTATTGATCTTTGTTATTTTAATCAGTTGTCTTTGTCTCCTAATTTTTTCCAAGAACCCTTTTCATCCTTTGTCTTGTCTGTTCAGGAACTGTTCATCATTCTTTGATAACACCACATTTCCATTGATTCCAATTTCAGTTTCATGTCTGTACTGATTTTCAAAGCCTCACTTCAATAAAATAGAATTGACACAATGTAACAATAAAAAAGTATTTGTTTGTTTCGATTGATATTTTTCCAGACCCTTTTTGCGAAGCCCCTCTTCTTTTCCATATAAATATTATCTTTGCATTTGCAATTCTGCGCTTTACTTCTTTACCATTTCTTCCATCACTACTCAGAGTGCTCCCTAAATACTAAATTTCATGCTTTTCTATTGCGTTAACATTTAACTGGAAATGGAACCTTGAAATTATCATGTTCTTCTTGAACACCATCACTTTTGGTTTCTTTTTGGTTACGCTTAAACTTGAGCAAGATGGAAGAGATCTTTTTTCACTTTCTTTATTCCGACTATTTCATCACTTGATTTAAAAGGGCTTATGATTTTTTTTTGGTAGAGAAGAGCAAGAAAATCAGAGTGAAGTAAACTTGTTGCTTTCTATACTTATTCCTTGGGCCAACAACAAGCACAGTACAAACAAGACACATTTTGTTAGAGCTGATTCATTAGTTAACGACATGTTATTTACAATGTATAAGTCGATGTTTCCACTCTGTTGCACCATTCAAAAAATAAATATTATTATGACTTTTAAAATTAAAACATTACAGTGTAATAATGAATTTCAGCTCAACACAAAACATGTTTGTATTACAAAGAAGGTCCGAAACATATTTAAGAATATTGATACAATTCCATTTGATTGAGCAACGAATTCCACTGTGATAAGCTTGGCAGGTGGCAAATATAACACCTAAGTTCCTTTCAAAACGATTGGTGCTGTTTGAGGGCCGTTACAACAGAGCCCTTGCAATTTGGCACCAGTCATCTTACAATACTTTATTCTGCGTCTACTGAGTGTTACATTCAGACATGGGCCTGTTTGTCCATGATAATTTGAAATTGAGTCCACCAAGTTTGCCATCTGCCTTTTTTCTCCCCTTTTTCGAAGCAGGGGTTGCGCCCTTCTTGAATATCCAAATAAACGTGGCACCTCATGATTTGGACACAGAATAGAGGTTTGGATGCACTGCGTTTATTTGGTACTCGCTAAATGCGCGTGCGCGTGAATGCGCGCGCTTTTATTGACCTTATCACTGATCTAAAAAAAGTCATTTTGTTAGATCAGTGGACCTTATCAGTGGACCTTATGGATAATTTGAATACATTCCTCTCTTGAAATCTAAAGGATCACAATGTAGTCCCTATCAACTTTGACTACAGCGCGGGCCACATCAAACACAATGTGACCCGCGGGAAACATCAAACACAATGTGGCCCTCGGGAAACACGTTAGACAGCCCTGGTCTTTAGACTGGCACGAATCTGCAGATTAGAAAAGCGTAGATTGTGTGGTACTTAGCCAAAGGAAATAATTATGTCAGGTATCAAATACCCACACATTAGGCGTGATGAAAGCAATTTTAATTCATACCATGGTCAGAAAGTTTTAGACCCATATTTTTGGCTGGAGGATTCTGATTCGGAGGAGACGAAAAAGTTTGTTGAAGATCAAAACTCGATCACAGCAGAATATCTCAATGATTGCGAGGTGAAATCTAAATTATATGACAGGTGTGTCGCTATATTTAGTAGCCTTGTACCCAAGCCAGTTGCATAACCGAGACAGCCGGGGCCCTTGGGTGCCCTTGGGGATATTTTGGTTCAGGCTCTCGGATACTTGGCGATACTTTTTAAGTATTGAGAAAAAGTAACGTCTAATTTCAATTTGAGAAACTCATTTGCATATTTCTATAAATTTTTGAAGATGGTAAATGCCACAAATCTGATATAAAAAGATTAATACATTGTCGCAACAAAACATAAGCTTGAAAGCTCCGTCCGCATGTTATGTTCTAGGTCTATAAACTGGAACATTAAGACAATGTTTAATTGGAGGATATTCCCGCAACAAAGCTATCCCGCCTGTTCCTGTTTACATCGAGATGTCGAGATGGGATATCCCGTCTGGCCGAGATAAGATAAAAACATCCCGGCAAGACGGGACGGGATGAAACTCCCATGAAAACGCAAAGTGACAATTGCGCATGCTCCTATAGGCAGCTGGGGTATCCCGGCAAGGTAAGATTTCCCGCCTAGACGGGATATTCCGGCAAAGCGGGATCATGTAAACAGGCCCTTAAGGACTATAAAAAGTTAAAGGCCAAATACTATGAATCGTTTTTTATTTCTATCAACGATTTCCTATTTTGATATTTTTGTAAATTCATAAAAAATTTTAAGTTTTTAAGGAAAAGTTTTTAAAGGAAAACTTGAGGGCTATTTTCACAAATCGCATATTTTTAACTCGAAGAATACCGAGCTATCACTTTTGACATTTAATTTCGACTCTCGCAGGAGGTATAATTTTTCAAGGTATATTGGCAAAAAGAAGGTATATTGGCATACCATAATTGACATTTGATTTTTTGATATTCTAGGTTAAAAGAGCTTTGGGATTACCCAAAATATGGCTGCCCTTTCAAGAGAGGATCAAGATACTTTTACTTTTACAATTCTGGCTTGCAGAATCAGAGGCATGTATAATAGTTAATAATGATGTAATTTATAGTTGTTATAATCTACATTCTTAGTACAGAAACGTTTTCAACCATTGAAGCTAAAAGGCTCCAGGCCAACAGGGGTCAACCAATTTAAACCTGCAGCAAAAATAAGGAGTACATTACACATCAAATATTTCGGACGTTAATATTTTCGGACAGTAGGATCGTCCGAACTTATTATCGTTCGAAATTTTTATAGTTGAAAAATTATCTTCCAAAAGATTTTTGCACTGTATAGAGAAGACAAAGCAAAAGTTTTTAGTATTTGATAATGGAATTTCTGGCTCAAACAGATAGAGCTTATAGAGGGAACGTATTGAAACTGCTAGCTTCCACGTGAAACAGTTTCATATCTTATCAACTAATTTCATTTAGCAACAAATTTAGCTCAAAACTTTCTAAAAATTATTCGAAATATCATGATAAACGTCCGAAATACTTTTGTTAAAAATTATTTGTCCGAAATTTGTTCCTCTGAAATTTCGACATAAAATTTATGTATGTTACCTAAAACCATAATTGAATTTGATAGCAGGACAGGTGTAGCTGAGTCATGCCCGCCCCCTTGCATTTACGACCGTGAGGTTAGTTTGTAAAGCGAAAGGTTCAAAGCTCAGGTTCTCTCTCTGTCTGAGCCAACGGCTCTTTGGAGGGCACTTTAAAATGCTCCGCCTAATGAGGCATCACCCGCGAAAAAAGTGGAAAGGGGTTACCAAAGTTATGGTTTGAGAAAAAGTAATACCAAAGTTATACATAAATAGGCAAAAAATGCTCGAGAGAGGCTGAAGAGGATTCTAAAAGTTTTCTTGGAATGGCAAGATGTCGAATGAAGAGAACTTTGATAGATGATGGGAAAGTGCTTTTCGGTCACGTTTTCATCGAAACTTAGTCTACTATTTTTTAAGTACATCATGACTTATTCTAGACAAAAGGTCCATCGCATTTTCCCCTGACCACAATTTTGATGACAATGACGATAAAGCAAAGAAAATTTAATGTCAGACCTCCTTTCTGTGATCTGTGATCTGCTTTTCATCGAGGCTTATATACTTGATATTTTTTTTTTTAAATTCGCTACTGACATTTCTTTTTCATGCAGCACTAAGTTTTAGTGAATTTATCCTTGAATGTAGTTTTCAGTATCTGCCTGAATATAGTGAAAGCAAATAAGCTTTTGTTCTTCCTATAGTGTTATGTATGTTCAAGAAAGTTGGAGTGCAGAGGCAAAGGTATTTCTTGATCCAAATGAAATCGCACCTGATGGCACCATTTCAATCCAAGGCTATGAATTCTCAATAGATTCAAATTGTTTTGCGTATGGATTGAGCCAAAATGGATCTGACTGGTACAAAATAAAGGTATGTGCCTCAAATTTAGTGAAATATCTCAGAAATGATGAGTACATTGATCTTCTTGTTTAACTCTTTTTTCTGTCTCATACACTTTATGTATGCTGCTCGGTTACCCTATCTGGAGTTGATTTTCCCTTACGTCTGTCATACCATTCTTCAACCATGTCTCATCATAGGTGCGAGAATGGCTCAGTTGTAAGAGGCGCTGACTACAGACCTAAGGGTCCGTGGTTCGAGTCCCTGGCATAACCAAACTTTCACTTAAAGTGGGGAGAGTCGCCAGCTCTCTGTAATTCCAGGCATAGGAATCACGAGGTGTGGTCACATCGAGAGGAAGGACCAGGACACTGCTCGATAAGCATAAGCTTCTCAGTGTCCTAAAAACTACCTTCGGATGCTAGGTAGCAACAGATACAAATACATCATCAAGAACGGAGAGATTGGTTCCAAGCAGCCGTGGCCCACACGAGCTGTTTCCAATTGGCCCTCTTCGTATTTCTAGTAAATTAAAATTTAATCCATTTCTCTCAGATGAAGATAGATGATCTGACCGCTGTCTCTTCTCTTAATATGGATACATACTTTCTTATGGATCTTGGGAAGGCATTGAACAGGGCGTCTGGAATTGCTTTAATGGATCATACGTGTAATTGCTAGGCCAGAATGAGCCATTAGAGCAAACGAATCAAACCTATGCTAAACTTTTGTCAATCTCTGGTGTCTGTTATCTTTTCTCTTTGTATTTTTTAATGCCCTGCTAAATGAGTTGACATTTTATTAGACTTTCAAAACAATCAGCCGCAAATGTTAAATAGATAAATGCAACAATGCTTAAGCGAGTAATAATAATGAAAATGCTTAAAAGTTTGTGAATTGTAGCGACGTGCCTTCGAGTCTGAATATTTAATCCGACTCGGCAACATTGACAACTTTTGGGCGATACTCGCTTCGACTTCAACACGAGGAAACAGCGCCAATAGACTTCTTGGAAATGCACTGCACTGTAACTGGCAAGCCTCTTTGTAAACTCCTTTATAAACCAATAAGCTAACAAAACAAGATTACAACAATTGCAAGCTGGAACAGAGCAAAAGTTAAAATGGAATTACAGTTAAGGTTAATTAAACAATTTTCAGCACTGATGAAAAATTAACAGCTTTTTCTTCTTTTGAGATTCACACTTTTTATTCTTCTTTTATAAAGTTTCGTCTCATTTTGGCAGTTTAAAGATGTTTCCACTAAAGAAGATCTGCCTGATGTCCTTGAAAACGTAAAGTTTTCCTGCATGTCATGGACGCATGATAACAAAGGTTTATTTTATAATGTGAGTACATAATAATTTCTTTCTTAATTTGTTGGTTACAGTGATAATAAGATTAGTGCATTAAATTTGCAATTCAGCTATGCCTGGGACAAGTATACTCAATTTTTGCTGTAGAATAATCCTGCTAGATCATACACAAAAGGCAAAAGGGATTGCTTAGAATGCATATGTCAATGGGGATATGCCAAATTTTGGTAGACATCTTTAACGGCAAGTGCAAAATCATATACATGTGTCTTTGTAGTAGTAAAATGTGTCTTCACGCATTTATTTTCATGTATCATAACAGGAGTTATTAAAGTTAAAACCAAAGTCACATTGTGTTTATGAATTCTAAGCATGAAGTAAATCTAATAATGGATATAATCTACAGTGAGTGGAGTGGATCTGCTGTCTTGATCAATCTTCTATGGCCTTTTAACAGTAAAAATCTGTTTGCACATCCAATGAAAAAGAATTAGTGGCCTCTGAAATCACACTACCTTCTTACATACCGATACCTTCATACATTATTGCATTTCAACTCTAACGGGTACTCTCTGAACATAAATATGTTAAACATCTGGTGACATTTTCTGCAGCCAAATAAACTTTATAAAATGTGAAAGGTAGCCTTTGTTTTCCTGTACTTCTTTTAAATCTGCTGTTTTAGAGATATCCAAAAATAGAGGGAAAGCAAGATGGAACAGAGACATCAAGCAATAAGAACCAGAAAGTATGTTTAATTCATTTGCAGTAATCAAATTATAATCAGCTGTTACAGGTACATGCTCTCCAGAAGAGGCATAGAACCATCCTGTTCTGCACATCAGATTGTGTATGAATCTGTCTAAAGGGCAATTAGTGCTCTATAAAAGACTGGTTTACACTAATCTTTATTGGCATTCAATCAATATTTTAAATCAGGGTAGAAAAACAGATAAGGATAGGTAATCATAGTATGATTTATTTATCATCTTAATTAGATGCGACTCCATGGAGAGGAATTCTGATAATCATCATAAGATAACATCAAATAGAAACAGAAAAATTTTCTTGAACTGAATTGCGATTTCCTTCAGAATTGATTAAGTTGGGAACTGTAATAGTTTAATTCATTTAACAAATTATGGTTCAACTTTGCTTATCATGAGGCTGTTCAGCAGCTGTTCATTGCTTGTCGTATATAAACAGTTTTTCATGCCAATGTTAATAAAACATGAAATCTTGTCATTAATGAAGAATTTGTCAGCTATTAGATGTACTTTGTTCATGTATATAAAAGTTTTAAGTGACGCTTGTGCATTTCAGCTCTACTACCATCGAATGGGAACCGATCAATCAGAGGACATATTGTGCGCGGAGCTACCAGAGAACCCCGATTGGCTACTGTAAGTTGGAAGGGTGGGGCTCTATGCATGTTGTCCTGTTGTATGCAGTCAAGGCTTTTGGTGCTGGGTCTAAATAGCACCTTGAATGGCAGCATAGACTGCGCGAAACGTTTTAAAGGCCCCCAATAGCTCTTATTATTTCTAAACAGCTCTAGATCATTGGAAAAATATACCCAATACTGAAAAGGCAGCCGGAATGCTACCATTCAAAGATTCGTTGTTTTCTTCCATCTTCACAATCATGTACCAGACCCAAAGTTATCTCATGGCCTGCACCATGTCATGAAATGTGCTTGGTACCTCCTCAGGATCTTTCTCCATTGATTCTTTCTTCAAATAATAAGCCAAATAAATTTTACCTCGGTATGCTTGAGAAACAAGGAAAACAAATAGTACATTTTCTAACTATCTAATAAGCGGTTCCATGAACCTTTTTTATCTTTGGGTTGCAAAGCTGAATTTCATTGCATATACAACCTTTTAACAAACTAAGGGTTTAACATGGTTTTGAAATTTGCTCTAAATTAAAATAAACAAAAGCCTTTTCTTGTTTTGTCAGTGGTGCAGAAGTGAGTGAAGATGGCAGATATGTGTTGTTTTCAGTGCGAAATGGCTACTATCCAGTGAATAAGCTTTACTATGTTGATCTTGAAACACTGGGTTATGAAATCAAAGGTATGCTCATCCATTCATTTTGAAGCATCAAGGATTGTACTTGCGGAAAACAGACTGTAATATAATTGTTGTTTTTATTAATAGTTTGCTGTTTATAAACAGACTGTTTATAATATAATTTCATATTTCATTCAAATGGTAAAATTATCCTAAACTTTAGGACATGCGGCGTTTAAATTAAAACAGATGCTGCATATTTATAACTTTAGATAATCTTGTTCGATAATCGTCCCTTAAAATCTTAAATTGATAAAGGAGCCTTGAGTGTCACGCATATTAGATAAAATTGAATGAAATTAGGTATAATCAATCAACTATGCAAATATGATAAATAAAATTGAATAAAATCAATAAAAAGCAAAAATTGTTTAATCAAAGTAATAAAATTACATAAAACATTAAAAGATTGAAAAAATCAATCAAACATGAAAAAAATTAAATAAATCAAGAATGAAAAAATTAAACAACAATAAATAAGATCAGTCAACCCTGAAAAAAATTAAATACAATTAATGGAAATCAAAAAGAATGAAAAAATTATAAAATTAATCAAAATCAATCAGCCATGAAAAATATTAGGTAGAATTAAATAGAACGAATCAACCATGACAAAAATCAAACAGAAAGAAATAATATCAATCAACGATGAAAAAAGTCAAGAAGATTAGTACTCTGGGTTTCAGAGCGTCAAGTGTAGCAATTAAATGAAATAAAAAAATTAAATAACATAAATCAACTATATATGGGTTTGTCAATGTCTCCTGAGCTCGAGCGCACCGGACAGACTGCACCTTCTCCAATTTCTCTTTTTGCGTGATTTATGATGTATATTTTTATATCCGCATCTTCGTGATCTGTTCTTAAATCTGGTACATCCTTAAATACTCCATTTGCAATATTTCTGCACGCGCTTGTTCGTTTTATGTTGCAAGAGGCTCCCCGTGCAGAAAGATTGCAAATGGATGTCCATGGATGTACCATATTCGTGTTGGTGATAATGGTTGATATTTTTGCTAAGGTTTCATTTTGCCCCCATTTTTTGGACAAATAGCCTCATTTTTCATAAACGGCCCCTCAACTGACTAAAGAACATCAGAATTTGGATTCTACGCCCAAAGATGGACCAAAATAGTCTGGTCTTGTAAATTACCTCTCTTGGTGGTAATAGCCTCCTGTTTGCTACCGAACTAAGATTTCCAAGGTGCACACCAACCAAAAGCCTCTGTAATTTCGTATCAATGACTAATTCGCGTGAGCGTTGTCGCAAAGTTAAAGAAACGTTGAGCTAAACCATTTTCAAAATAACTATACGAATTTAATTATTATTAAAAGAAAAGATTTTGTATGTCTAATTATTTTTCTTTTCGAAGCCCTTTCGAAATTTTGCATCATTAGAAAGTTGCTCGCGATTTAAAGCTGGTTATCATAATTTCTTCGCATTTCTGTGGCTTCTTCTGGCAACTTTTTAAAAGATTCTTTCAATCGTAGATCGTCTGCCTTGCGTAAAACTCATCGATAATTTTGATGCCGAGTATGTGGTAAGCATTCAAAACGCTTTGGCTAGTTCAAAAAGCACTGTCATCCTGTCAAAAATTGGAAAGAGGAAAAATGTCTAAAGTGGTACTTACACAATTTATTTTCAAATGCATGAGACAATGGAAAGAAAGTCAAGAACGTGGAAAGAAAGTCAAGAACGTGGAAAGATACCTTTTTCAAGAGTTTTTTCTTTGTTTTTTCTTGAATCTATATTGGTACTTCTTTAGGGACGTTCTAAAATATAGGAAGGTACCTCATTAGGAAAAAAGTTTTTGTTCTGGAATCTATAATAGTACCTCATGAGAGACAAGCTCATATTCTCTCAGTCATACACGTTGCCAAAACCACCAAAAATTTCTTCATCTTGTTACCTCTGATCACTTCGCCTAAAAGTAACCTTATGAATTAAACAGCTACGTTTTATAATGTAAGAGAGAAAAAACCAAACCGCTAGCTCTAGGAAAGATAATGCTAGCTCTAAGAAAGCTTTAAGAAAGATAGCAGTCAACGATGCAGCCCAATAACACCATATAGATATCTCCTTTTTATTCTTGTTTTCTTTATACCACTTTTCTCCCCGTTAAGACAACAGAAACCTTTTTGCGTTTTAGATGCATAATCTTAATCTCTTATCTTTTCTACTTTTTCAGTACATTGCTAACAACGGCACTATGTTTACTTTCAAAACGAACTTGAATGCACCAAAATACAAGGTTATCAACATTGACTTTGCAAAGCCCGAAATGGTAAGGAATTTGGCAATGTTATGATCCGAGCATGCTAATCATGGTCTCGTAGCATAAGCAGTCCAGTACACTTTCCACAGCTGCTCGCCTGTTTGTAGCACTTGTATGTTCGCTAAATATGAGCTTTTTTGTCCTGCTTGTATGTTCACCAAATGTGAGCTTGTTTGTGGCAATTGTATGTTCACCAGAAGTGTGCTTTTTTGTCGCACTTGTACGTTTAATAAATGCGAATTTGTTTGTAGCACTTGCATGTTCACTAAATGCGAGCTTATTGATCGCACTTGTATGTTTAATAAATGCGAATTTGTTTGTACTTGTATGTTCATTAAATGTGAGCTTGTTTGTCGGACTTGTATGTTCACTAAATGTGAGCTTGTTTGTAGCACTTGTATGTTCACTAAATGTGAGCTTGTTTGTAGCACTTGTATGTTCACTAAATGTGAGCTTGTTTGTAGCACTTGTATGTTCACTAAATGTGAGCTTGTTTGTAGCACTTGTATGTTCACTAAATGTGAGCTTGTTTGTAGCACTTGTATGTTCATTAAATGTGAGCTTGTTTGTCGGACTTGTATGTTCACTAAATGTGAGCTTGTTTGTAGCACTTGCATGTTCACTAAATGTGAGCTTGTTTGTAGCACTTGTATGTTCACTAAATGCGAGCTTGTTTGTAGCACTTGTATGTTCACTAAATGCGAGCTTGTTTGTAGCACTTGCATGTTCACTAAATGCGAGCTTGTTTGTAGCACTTGCATGTTCACTAAATGCGAGCTTGTTTGTAGTACTTGTATGTTCATTAAATGTGAGCTTGTTTGTCGGACTTGTATGTTCACTAAAGGTGAGCTTGTTTGTAGTACTTGTATGTTCATTAAATGCGAGCTTGTTTGTAGTACTTGTATGTTCATTAAATGCGAGCTTGTTTGTAGTATTTGTATGTTCATTAAATGTGAGCTTGTTTGTAGCACTTGTATGTTCACTAAATGCGAGCTTGTTTGTAGCACTTGCATGTTCACTAAATGTGAGCTTGTTGGTCGCGCTTGTTTGTTCACTAAATGCGAGCTTGTTTGTAGTACTTGTATGTTCACTAAATGCGAGCTTGTTTGTAGTACTTGTATGTTCACTAAATGTGAGCATGTTTGTAGTACTTGTATGTTCACTAAATGCGAGCTTGTTTGTAGTATTTGTATGTTCATTAAATGTGAGCATGTTTGTAGTACTTGTATGCTCATTAAATGCGAGCTTGTTTGTAGTATTTGTATGTTCATTAAATGTGAGCTTGTTTGTAGCACTTGTATGTTCACTAAATGTGAGCTTGTTTGTAGTACTTGTATGTTCACTAAATGCGAGCTTGTTTGTAGCACTTGCATGTTCACTAAATGTGAGCTTGTTGGTCGCGCTTGTTTGTTCACTAAATGCGAGCTTGTTTGTAGTACTTGTTTGTTCACTAAATGCGAGCTTGTTTGTCGGACTTGTATGTTCACTAAAGGTGAGCTTGTTTGTAGTACTTGTATGTTCATTAAATGTGAGCTTGTTTGTCGGACTTGTATGTTCACTAAATGTGAGCTTGTTTGTCGGACTTGTATGTTCACTAAATGCGAGCTTGTTTGTCGGACTTGTTTGAAGCATGTTTGAAGCACTTGTATGTTCACTAATCATGTTTTGTTTCTTGCTTTTGCTATCAAAGTGAAACCATTTGACTTCATGCTGATTTCGTGTTCACCTTCAAAAAGTGCTCCTCCTAAAAAATCGCTATTCCCGCGAAAAGTCTTGGTCGATTAACAACAATATATGAATAATGCTTGCAATCGGTTACTATATTTCTGAATAAAATATGACACTGAAGTTGTAGCGTTTTCTTCATGCGTAAATTTAAAATGCGTATTGTTTCTTTTTAGCTTTTGTAGTTCATTATTTGAAATGTTTGCTTATCTAGCATCCATCGTCATCATAACTTGAAACTTTCCTGCAACAACGAGGCCAACTGCACTGTACGCTCACGTTACCCTGTTGGACTTGCAAAAGGAAAGATCTGTAAAACACCCAACTCAAAAAAGCGCCCACCCTTGAGAAAGTTCCCCTCTCAAAAAAGGTGCCCCCTTGAAGACGACAAAAGTATAAAGGCAACCAGACCTGGTTCTAGAGGAAATACGGTAAGCAATGATAGTGAGGCGATTCAGGGATAGTTTACAGATTCAGTGTTCTCAACAGTTTAAGAAAAGGGTAACAAATCTCATTTTCAAGTTGTCATTGTAAATGATTTATTGACATTCATTTATAGGAGAGCTGGAAAACTCTGATTGAGGAAGATGAAAAGGATGTAATTGAGTGGGTTGGCTGTGTAAACAAAGACAAGCTGGTGGTGTGCACGCTCCATGATATCAAGGTTTAATGTTTTGCTACTATCTTTGGCGTTTTTACAAAGTATGGCTTAATGGCCTAGGAGCCACGTAAGCAAGTATTCAGTTGCATCAACATGTAACAGTAAGTGGTGCGAAGTACTACTAATTGCTTCGAAACACTTTTATGGCCTTTTATCAGTTACTATTTCTTTTTCTTTTCATATTAGGCTTGTAGGCCGTAATGGGCCATAGCCAACACAATTACAAGTTTCCTTCATTACAAACTAACAATTAATTTCAAATTAAAGTATGCGGTTAATACAAGTTAAGAAAATATGAACGTGATTATAAGCTATAGAGTAAACGTTACATAGATATTCACATAGAGGATTTCCAAAAAGATTCCCGAAATTTCAGAAACTACTATGTCATCAGTCACGGCCCATTCTCTATGGTATATTCAATGTCGGTGACGAAAAGAATAGGCACTTCACAATAAACTAATAAAAGCACACTAGCCATTTTCAAGTTCT